>OLKM01001323.1:137781-147680 GCA_900291075.1 Melanogrammus aeglefinus | reverse complement strand
GTGGGTTTGTCAAGCAACCTGTTTGCAGATAAATTTTGTTGGATGTTGATTGTCTGGCGCTGGATCCCCGTGTCGAACTGCTGACGGTTTTTCGGCTTCGTTACTTGGACTTTGCTATTTATCTGAAAAATTTTCTAACGATCTTCGTCAGTATTATACATCCAGCAGTAAATCTATTACATTGCATTAATCATTTAGATTCGGGACGGCGCAAAGCTGCTTCTCCGGCTGTGGAGAGAAGGGTCTCCAGTTGTAGGCGTGAGCAACTGGAAAGAAGGATAGAATACGGCGCGAACACTAGCATAACATTGGGATGAGACACAACATGTTCTTTTAGATTTTTTTCTTTTCACAACAAGGGGGGCTATTCCCTCAGTTGTTCGTGCCATACTTCTGCTGGCATTGTTTGGTCGTAGGCGGACGTTTATTTGTTATTAGCTATAAATTTGTTTTACACTCGTACACTTTTTGAAAAAAAGATAGTTTGTAATGACAAGAAAGTTTAGACGTGGTTAAATCATTTTCGTCTTTGGTGTCTTTGTTGGGGAGGTTCTCTTTTTATGTAGTTTTTCAGGTCACAATGGGCGTCATTGTCTATTGGTTTTTCCCATGGGTTGCTCGAAGCCCAATGTGAAATGATCGTCTGTCCATTCATCTCGTGAAAGGTCTTCGTAGACTTCAAGGTTTGGGTCGATTGTAATTCGGGGAGTAAATTACCATTTCTGGTCCTGCAAGTAATTCCAATGCTGGCGTTGTGGGTCCCAATGTTTTATTACTGGGCTATTTACTGAGTGGGGTCTTTGGGATACCGTGCATTACGCAAAGTTATTCTTGTTGTAGTAGGTTCTTTGGAGGGTGTTTCTTATTGGAGTATGAGTCTCGCACATTCCTGCTTCGTAATAACAGTTATCGGCCGGGAATTTTGCCCTATTGATTTCGAGGCACGCTTACCATTCGTGTGCACGTCTACTATGTCCATCGTGAGGCTACGTTAGTAGGTTGATCAATTGTAGGGTTTTCCTAAGTCTTGGATATTTTAGCAAATATCGGACAGAGCTCCGCCTAATAAGATTTAAATGAAACCTCTGCTTTGATCGATCTTCAGAGGGCGTTTTCTTACCCTTTTAAAATAACCACTTTGTTTCAGTTATCTACAAAGGCAGGCAACTTATGTCAATTTCCCTCTTCATTTCTTTATTGCCGTGTTTCTGGAGGTGATTTACGTATAAGAGTGTATTTTAAGCGGTAAAGTCATAAGAGAGTTCCAATGAAGTATTGTATTATTGCTCATAGGATCTGCAAACGTTTGCAGTCCAAGTGATATTAAACTCCGCACACGCTGTTCGTCAATTAAGAAGAGAGCTGAGGGTTGTTTTAGTGCTAATCGCTCAAGTCCGGGTCGTCTGATACATGTCGTTTATCTATTTTCCAATTCGGATCCGTGGGGTCCGTGGTAGTGTATTAAAAGAACTAATTCCGGGTTGTGTTTTATTGGGATCCTGCGACAACGCCTTTGAGTAAGGAAAGTTCTTCTCAGGACAGCGGACAGCGAAATATTGGATTTATCTTAAGCTGATATGGAAAGGTGACTGGCAGCGATGTTCCGGAATTCACCCGGGACTGATTACAAGATTTTAGTGGGACTTACTTGTGGGAAGGGGTGGGAGTGACTTAGGCCGTATTTTTTGTATACATGGTTGGCGCTCTCTCGCCATGTCTGAGGTTTGGCTTCTAGACGAGTTTCACAACAGAAGTTCAGTCGTTGGCTGGTCACAAAACCAGACTTCTGGGTCCAGTGGGAACTTGATCGATTTAACTTAACTCTGTCGTTTAGGAGGAAGGGATTTGTTTTAAGTTAGGGAGAATGTATTACAGTTCTTCGTAATGTTTTATATAATTATTATTATTCATTATTTGTTATGTGTTGTATATTTTGAGATTATGATTTGTATTTCCGACAGCGTGGTTATGGTGGCTGTGTGTGGGTGTTGGTGTTGTGGTTGTGTGTGGTGTGTGATTGGGTGGTGTACACTGATAATAGTAGATAGACACCGTTTGGGTTCCCTAATCCTAAGGGTTTTGAGAGTCTCTAAGAATTGTGACTTGTTGGGTGATCTCATTAGTGTGTTCGTTGAGGTCTCTGTTAACACAACACACCACACACACACACCAACACACACACCACACCACACAACACAACACACACAGAACACGAAACCGCAATTATACCACAACCATGTACATAGTACCGCATGTATCAATCACACACACACCACACACACACACAACACACACCGCCGACTACACACCATTCACACACACATGCATACATGCACAACCATGCATCCATGAATGCACATGCTCGACCGAACATGAACGAAGAGACCAATGCATAATGTTTTCCTCGGACAATCGCTGATTGTTCTTGCTGGCGCTAATAAAAGCCTGTTCAGTTGGATGAAATCTAAGACCCCACGGTCTTCCATCTGATGATCATATGGCTTTTTATGCGCACAATGGATGTGTACATGTCTGTAATTGTGTCATATGATTGTATGCATTTCTGGCTCGACACACTACAAACCAGGCCCTGAATAAACTGTGGCTTGGTGTGTGCTTTTCCCAGGTCACTCCTGGTCTCATATGTGTAATTGTGTTTGTGTTTACATGTGTTTTTGTGCGTGTGTGTGTGTCTCATAGCAGGGTTTTCCAGTGTGTGTTTGTTTACGTGTGTGTCTGTCATACCACTACCACTTTCCGATGCAAATTTGTGTGTGTGTTTGTGTCTTTGTTTGTGTGTCCTCCCTATACGACAGCCCAGTGCCACTTGGGAAACTCTGGGAATGCCCGGCTTACCGGCCCAGTAATAATTGGATCAGTATGTGTCTATGGAGACACTGGCTTGACTAAGATCCTAATTGGATTAGCAAGAGCCAGTTTATTTGCGTACGTGTGTGTGCGTGTATATGTGTGTGTGTGTGTGTATGTGTGTGTTTGTGTGTGTGTGCGTGTATATGTGTGGGTGTGTGTGTGTGTGTGTGTGTGTGTGTGTGTGTGTGTGTGTGTGTGTGTGTGTGTGTGTGTGTGTGTGTGTGTGTGTGTGTGTGTGTGTGTGTGTGTTACAAAAATGTAGCCCGAATAAAGGCTGTGCAGCATCACACTTGCAGACAGGTGCTTGGTCCCAGCTGTTTTCCTGCTGCGGTGAAAACACTGAGCGGAGGGCTCCACTGGTGTCCAGAGCGTGGCGTCACTGAAGGGGATGACAGAGGGGAAACGCTGATTTGCCTATTGTCCTCCAACCAGTCATCCAGGAGCCACATGCTGGCTCGGTCCTACTGGCTGGAGAGAATGTAAAGGTAGCGTCCCTGACCCTTCGTCATACACCACTGTTTACAGGCAGGACATTTGCCTACGACGCTCCATCGACAGTTTTAAATTGTAGATATTCCATAGTAGGCAAATCATGTGTGGCAACGTTGAGGGCAGCACTTCAATAGCCCTAGACTATTGGTAAAACACAATCCTTTATACACTTCTAATGAAATATAACTCACAACCGGGACCTTGCAACGTGCATGATATTAAGATTAGAATTGTATTGGCTTTGTAATATGACAATTGAATCCCATTTTTTTTCCCATTGACTTAGAACGGTCAGGGAAATCCTGCTCCCCCCTCCTGGAACCCCCTAGAGGCTGAAGGAGGAGCTCCACGAGGGCCTCCTCCACATGAGCTCACCGACAGACGCTCATGCTGCGGCCTGCTCTATGGTGGGTCAGCAGCCCCCCAGGCCTCCAGGCCTCCACGCCAGGGCCCCGCCACCAGCCTGCAGTGTTCTGCCTGCTCGCTGAACCCAAAGACAGAACCAGGCCTGCAGCCGAGCGCGGTGCAGGTTGGGTTGCTCTGCTCATGACAGGGGTCATTAGGACCATTCATTGAACGTATTAAGAATAAGATATAGGGTATAAATAAGACCTATATATGTACAGATCTATGTATTTTCTTTATCATATAATTCTGTAAAGCATTTGGCAGTGTTCCACCATGCGGGAGTCCAGGAGTCCCCCACGCCACATGTGAGAAGGTCCTCTCCGTATGAAGCTGTTGATGAGCCCGCCAGGCCTCTGGTTTGGTTGTAAAGGCCTCATCAACACCATGCAGATATCAGGTCCACCTATCAACATCTGGCACACCTTCAGCAGAGGACATCTGCAAGGAGCACTAAAGACTCAGGTCATGTTCCTTCTCTCCTGTGAAGTCGTGCTCTGAGGACCTGCCGAACAGGAAGGAGAGGCCGCATAGAAGCAGATTAAGATAAATACAATAATTACGCTGACTTACTACCACTTTATATTACCTTCCCTGGGTGTGGGTGTGTCAGTGTGTGTCAGTGTGTGTGTGTGTGTGTGTGTGTGTGTGTGTGTGTGTGTGTGTGTGTGTGTGTGTGTGTGTGTGTGTGTGTGTGTGTGTGTGTGTGTGTGTGTGTGTGTGTGTGTGCAGGTGTGTGTGTGTGTGTGTATGTGTGTGTGTGTGTGTGTGTGTGTGTGTGTGTGTGTGTGTTGTGTGTGTGTGTGTGTGTGTGTGTTGTGTGTGTGGTGGGGTTGAGGGATATTCTAATCCATAATGTCCATTGGCAGAAATGTTTCTGTTCTCCAACCGGAAGGAGCAGTGAAGGAGAAACGTGCAAGCTAAGACCTTAAAGCAGGTCATGTTCACACACATCCTCTCTCTCTCTGACACACGCACACACACACACACACACACACACACACACACACACACACACACACACACACACACACACACACACACACACACACACACACACACACACACACACACACACACACACACACACACACACACACACACACACACACACACACACACACAAAAGAACTTCAGACAGTTCTGAACTATGAACACTGTCCAGTTTAAGATGTGTCTCTCCAGAGAGAAAGCTTGCCAGGGCTGAGTTGTTGGTGAAAACGTGATTGAGAGCATGAGAGAGTTTGTAGTGTTGTGTTACAGAATGTGTAGCTTGGTGTTATATTAAGATTTGGGTGAGGTGGGACTTCACTAAAAGAAAATATCCTGCAACAATATTAAGATTTGGGTGAGGTGGGACTTCACTAAAAGAAAATATCCTGCAACAACGCAACAATGAGACTTCAGAGTGAGACTACTCATGAGTGAGACTTAGAGACACAAACAAACAGAATGGGTTTAATAATTATAGAATACAAGGTTATTAAGGCAACGATTACACTACGCCCGTTTAGAGTTGATTAGGGCTCCAGCATCTCTGCTCAACACTGGACCAATTTAAAACAAACCTGTACACATTAGTCCTTGAGCCCATTAGACCCAAATTGGTTGGAAAATAGGAACCAGGTTTAAAAACTTAAAAAAAAAAAAAGTTTCAAGCATCAATACATGCAATTGAACAGTGATATTTTTAGTTAATAGCAAATCAAAATACATGCATGGAAACATCCAAACATCAAATATATGGATGATGTTTAGGTCAATAATAAAACATAATGCAGACAGAGATAGACTTTCTGGCTTGGGGAGTCGCTGTAGCCGGTAGGTTTCCTGATAATACTCTATTTGTATATATATATATATATATATATATATATATATATATTATATATATATATATATAGTATATATAATATATAATATATAATATATATATTTCTATTTCTCTGTTTGGTGGAAGAGAGCAAAGATTTCCATCTCACTTGGTCACGCATCTAACTGCCGTCTAACTGAAACAGAGAAGCATTACAAAGGATTATAGCAGTATGTTATACACACACACAAGCACACGGACACACATACATACACACGCAGACACACGGACGCGCATGTATAAAGGCACACTGTGTTTCTGTATTTCTGCGTGTGTGTGTTTTCCCACAGATGCTAGATGACACACAGATTAAAGATGTATCACCGATCGACCATTCCTAATCCATTTTAGTCCTACATGTTGCCGTAGATAGGCATGGCGTTTTAATCGGACATTTATCCACTGTCCATTTTCTATCCAACATTTGCACTCTCACGCCTCTCTCGCCTACACACACACCCTCACCTCCTACTCTTGTGAAGCGACCTTGAGTATACTGAAAGGCGCTATATAAAATCAATTGATTATGATAAAGACACACAAAGAGAAACCAAACATACACACGCATACATTGAGCAAACATACACATACTAAGAGATTTACATTTAGGGGATTTTGTTGACGCTTATATCCAAAGTGATTTACAACCATTCATACACACACTCACACACCGACGGCGGAGTCAACCACACAGGGCCACAGCCAGCTTGTGTCGGGAGCACAGAGAGTCAGGAGTCTTGCTCAGGGACACCTCGACACTCTAGCTAGGAGGAGCCTGGAATTGAACTTGCAACCTTCCGAGCACCAGTCCACCCACTCTACCTCCTGAGTAACTGCCGCCGCCCTATGAGATTCGATGGGGGTATGTACATGTGTTATTCAGTACAGGACTACACCTGTCCTGTAGTATATCTTTCCTCAGACCGAGCAAAGTACCATTTGGATGTGAGACCCTCATTAGTCAAAGTATGTGAGGAGTATTCGTGAGGACATGTTGCATAGATGCCTGCTGGCTTGTTCTTTATTTTGGGCCTTAAAGACACAAGCCGGTACATGTCTGGGACGTCTTGGTAATTTCCGGCTCATCTTCTCCTTCTGCACGGCGGAACATTCACTTATTCCCCCCCTAATGACCCAGCCCCTCAACACAGCTGCACTTATTGGGTAACCACGTTAAACCTGCCTGCTGCAAGTCTTTGATGGAGCCGCCAGTTTTTCAGAAAAGAATGCTCATATTTCTCAGGGATAAATTGTTCGGTAATGGTACCATGATGGAGTTAAGGTATGCTATGGTGCCGATCAATATCCTACTGTATCAACAATCCCTTTACAAAGATAGACAGAAGAATGATATAGTCCTGATAATATGATCATTATTAAGGCCTAGCTTGGTTGATAGCTATAGCTTTATACACAATCATTATTTGTATTTGGATATTGAGTTTGTTTTCTTTTTCTTCTTTTTTGATGACACATTTTACACACACCACACAATACACAACATTATAATATACATTATCTCTGCAGGATGGAAACAGGATGTTTTTTTGTACTTCAAAATAACCTTGCCAAACTTATTGGTTCTGTTATTTGTTTGACATCACGACACCATTACAGTTTTTCTCGATTGAATACAAAAAATGCACACAATTCAAAACATGAAGCTCATGTATCAACTACAAGACTCCAGACTGCTCAACTCTAAGCACAAGTCCACTGTTTTCACCTTTTTGCTAAACTCAAAGCACAAATCTCATCATTTAGCAGCACACTTGGTTCACCTGGATCACACTGGCCTTCAAAACGCACAACTAATTACCAATTAGTCTCACTCACTTCTCACCTGTTCAAACTCAACTGGCAAAACACTTCAGTCATGTGTCAGAGCATAAAAGAGGACTCGGTGAGCTCTACTGTGTTGTAGATATGGTCCTTTGGCCTGATCAGGATTGGAGGTGGGATACTTACTGATTACATGTAGATCGGTTTCACCTAATTTATATTCTTATTTTTATTTTTTGTTGGCCTATGAAAAGCTTTTTATGCAGTCAGTTCAGCTGAACATTTAAAAAAAATGTTTAGCTGAACTAAAAAATAAATAAATATATAATTGCTTTGTTACCTTTTTGTACTTGTACTTGCACAGATTTCATCATTACATCTCCTGAAAGACAGTCTAAACATTTTCTTACTGTAGTGTTTTTCATTTTACTTATCAGTGCAATTACTGTACTGTAATTTACCAAAATAGGTAACATTGGTGTATTGTCAGAGCAATGTTGCAGCATCAACTATAGCTGTACAGTTTGACTCTGGGAATCTGGGATTGAGAGTTTAGTCCATTGGAGCTCATTGGATAGACAAATATGCATAACCTATTCTGATACGATTGTGTCAATGCAATGTTTATATGATATATTCACAGTATTGTATTACAATATGGCAACAGTCTTTATACTATATGTACCAACTAATTGCAACTTTAAAAAAGAAAGCTATTTCTAAACAATCTGATGGGTTAGAATATGTAACATGGCCTCATAGAGCCAAAACATATGTAAATAGTATTTTGATGGAAGTGTTTTGAATTTATCACACCAGTGTTTAATTGATTCTTTCTAAGATATATTCATTTGATAGCTGTGTTTACTGTTTGGTGGAAAAAATAAGTTTTGAGAAGAATTTGGGTAGTTTGGACAAAATGATGAACTCTTCTCAGGTTTGTGTATAGAGTTTTGAGAAATTGAGCAATAGATTCAGAAACCGTGTTTAAACGATTGAGAAAAACTGCAATATAAAACATATTTTTTAATGTATTAAAATCAAATAGATAGCTTCTTTGGGCCTAATGGAAACAGGATGTATCTCTGAAAGGAGAGACAACCTCTTGTAAACCTAGCCTGCATGCAGATACGTGTGAACACAATCACGTCCACAGGAATATACGCTCATCCCCGCCTCACACTCAGCCGCAGAGAGACAGGCTTCAGCCATTCAAGGCCTGCTTCGTCAAAGGAGGAAGTCAACTGTGGTCACGCTTCTCGTGGACTGACAGAAATAGCTCCGTCAGTGAGTAAACAACACATCCCATTCATGAAAAGAGCTTGAGCACGCCTACTGTTCTACAGTACGGAAAGAAAGAGCCATGAGAGAGAGGGAGGGAGCGAGGGAGAGCGAGTGACATAGATACACAGAGAGATAGTGACATCAATGGAGAGGAAAAGAGCAGCGGAAGTCATAGAAAGACCAAAAGAAAGAGGTACAGACAGTCGTGGCAACTAGAGAGAAAGATGGAGGAGAGAGAGAGAGAGAGAGAGAGAGAGAGAGAGAGAGAGAGAGAGAGAGAGAGAGAGAGAGAGAGAGAGAGAGAGAGAGAGAGTAGAGAGAGAGAGGGAGAGGGAAGGAGAGAGGCAGAGGGAGAGAGAGAGAGGGAGAGAGAGAGGAAGAGAGAGAGAGAGAGAGAGAGAGAGAGAGAGAGAGAGAGAGAGAGAGAGAGAGAGAGAGAGAGAGAGAGAGAGAGAGAGAGAGAGAGAGAGAGAGACTGGTTGTGACATCACATCCTCGTCACTGGGAACCAGTTACTTTGGTTTGGAAAGCACCACAGCAAAAAAAGATTCACTTTCCAAATCTGAACTATGCTCGCTCACAAGTCATCCCAGCACACCAACAACCAAACCACATGAATACACACACACACACACACACACACACACACACACACACACACACACACACACACACACACACACACACACACACACACACACACACACACACACACACACACACACACACACACACACACACACACACACAGAAAGCCATGGGAGACACACCTATCTACGCACCAACTCTAACAACTCAGAGATCTTTGTGCGCAACCAGTGGCATCTAAATGTAGACACCAGCTGCTTCCCACCGGCCCACGCACTGTGCCGTTACAACCGACCTCTTTCCACTCATACACTCATGCAAACACACACTGGCAGACCCCCGCCTAGCTCACGCACAAACTAAAAACCACATAAATGATTGTTTGTATTCCAATGAACACATCTAATAACATCACCATCTAATAGCAGAAACACAGACAGCCCAAATAGATCACTTTAATCAAAGACTCAAACACAATGCTGTCATAGATGCTAACATCACCATCTAATAGCAGAAACACAGACAGCCCAAATAGATCACTTTAATCAAAGACTCAAACACAATGCTGTCATAGATGCTATCTCGTCTTTGTCATATATGGTGA
>OLKM01001323.1:117781-132781 GCA_900291075.1 Melanogrammus aeglefinus | reverse complement strand
TCGACACTCAACCCTCATCTTAAGGGACCTCCAATCGACCAGGTCCCTTGACATGAATCATCTCTTCTGCAACAGAGCATGGCAGCAGAACGTGAAGTTACAACATAGACCAAAAACAGAACATATGACACAGCAATAGTACAGGTATTACTACACTTGAAGGGGAACAATGAAGCTGTTGCCCATCGCTAAGACAAGACAAGGTTCTGAGACGCAGAGTCTCTGGGCGCACTAATGCCGGGCGTGACTGAACGTGAGGAGTCCATCAACGGTTTTCAACGACGTGCAAAGTCTTGCGTTGCTGCACCCTGGACCGTTTGCATCATCAAGACCCATCGAAGCCTTTCCTCCTTTCACCCGCTTCACTGCGTCATTCGTCCATTCCGAGAAATGTTTAATCTTCAGCAGAGATACTTCCGAGATCATCAGCGTCGATGGCCCTTTACCATTACTCCATGACCTCATGCTACTTCCCTTTTCCCACAGACCGGAACTATGTACAAATCAGGAACCAAGACAATTGACTTATTTGAGGTTCACTGATTCATAAGTGAAGTGAGTATTATCACTCATGACTCGTTGCACTATCATACGTAAACCATAAGCCATACATGCATGACATTGTACCCAAGAAACCATCCGACCCCAGAAGCATCCTCACCCACCCGTTGAACCGCACAAACCCTGTATGAAATAGGGATAGCTTGAAGCAATTTACATTTGGCTTGAAATGCAAGGAGAAAAAAGTCCTCCTTTCTCAATGGAAACCGGCACAATTCCTCAATTCCTCCTTTTCCTCAGACCTCCGTCCCCTTTTCCTTCCCTCCTTCCCTTCCTCCCTCCATTCATCCGTTGCTCCGTCCCTCTATCTCTCCACTGTCCTGAGGCGAGTGGGGCAGTGGAGCATTTCCACCGCCTTGGCCAGGAGAACTTCCAAGCCGTCATGGACCTTCACACACACCCACAAACACACACACAGATACACACACACACACACACACACACACACACACACACACACACACACACACACACACACACACACACACACACACACACACACACACACACACACACACACACACACACACACAACACACACACACACACACACACACACACACACACACACACACACACACACACACACACACACACACACACACTGAAACTGACAAGCCCAGAAATATGCAAGCCATGTTCCTAAATGACGTAGAGACATAAACAGACAATTCGAAAAGCTGAACAGAGGAAGAGAATGCTGATGTCAAAGGATTCCCTCACGGCCTCTGAGGCCTTCATGCAAAAATAGATACAGAGTTAATGGATCCTGTGTACACCACTGAGGTGACCCTTATACAGTCTTTCCCTTTGCTATCTAATTCGAATGTTCCATTTTAAATATGTGTGTGTGTGTATATATGTGTGTGTGTGTGTGTGTGTGTGTGTGTGTGTGTGTGTGTGTGTGTGTGTGTGTGTGTGTGTGTGTGTGTGTGTGTGTGTGTGTGTGTGTGTGTGTGTGTGTGTGTGTGTGTGTGTGTGTGTGTGTGTGTGTGTGTGTGTGTGTGTGTGTGTGTGTGCGCGTGAGTGATGGTCTATGTGAGTGTATGTGTGTGTGTTCGTATATGTGCATGCCTGCCTTTGTGTGTGTGTGTGTATGTCTGTGTCGTTGTGCGTGGTTGTGTTTGTGTGCGTGCATAAAATTGAATGTGTGCCTTCATTGGTGTGTGTGACCCTGATCCTCCTCTGCAAGGCTCTGTTTGGCATTAGCCAGGCTCCTGTTGTTCAGCTCCATTTCCACAGTGGAAGCGGGTTCCTGGACAGGAGCTTTGGGAATGGAAGTTCCCCCTCATGGAGATACAGAGCAGTGAGGAGATGGGGGGGCTGGGAAAGAACGAGCAAGGGAAGAACTGAGTCGGAAGCTTGGTGGAAAGAGAAGGGGGTGTTAATCAAATCAGTTGAGAGAGGGAAATAGAGTATGAACAGGAAGAAAAGAGTAAGAAGAGAGAAACATGGTTTATGAGGACAAGAGCTC
The DNA here is from genome assembly GCA_900291075.1 of Melanogrammus aeglefinus. Taxonomy (NCBI): domain Eukaryota; kingdom Metazoa; phylum Chordata; class Actinopteri; order Gadiformes; family Gadidae; genus Melanogrammus; species Melanogrammus aeglefinus. The sequence continues at coordinate 130,746 of OLKM01001323.1, read as the reverse complement.
AGCCGTCCACTTCTGTTGAACTTTGCCTCATCAGACGATAAGAGGAGCTCATCTGCTTCACACTCTGCTGTATTGTGCTATACAGTGCAATATTATGCTACTCTATGCCATGCTTTATTATGTTCAAAAAATTGAATTCTGATGGCAGACCACCTCAAATCTGGGGGAAAGGGAGTTTTCCCATTATATCCCTGCTTGGCAAACACGTTCTCCCAGCACTGTTCAACTAAACTCCCGTAGCCAGTGGACAAGCTAAACCATCCGGTCCAGACACCAACGTCCTTAGACGTTTTCAAAATCAAACCTGTGTATTAAACTAGCCACTGTAGGAACTTGTTCAAATTGTTTTCTGAATCCTCCTTCTGGCACTCGCACTAAGTTTATCTACGGAGGACTAAACCACTAACATACTGGGAGACCCTGCATAACTCTCTTTAGCTAAAGTGTGGCTAAAGAGTTGTCACATTTCTGGATCCGAGATTATGCTGTGCAAAACTTGCAAAGTATTATTAACCACAAATTTTTTTTTTTGCAAAACATTCTGGTCTCGTCTCTAGAGAAAAAGAAGCATTATTTTATCATTTTGAATTCCTACCGTGTACCGTCACTTCTTCTCGACCAGCACCGCTCAGTTATAAAATTAACATCTTAGTCATTGCTGGCAACAACACCAGGCCTCAAGTGTAGTTGTTTATCTCTCTCTCTCTCTCTCTCTCTCTCTCTCTCTCTCTCTCTCTCTCTCTCTCTCTCTCTCTCTCTCTCTCTTCTCTCTTTCTCTCTTCTCTCTCTCTTCTCTCTCTCTCTCTCTCTCTCTCTCTCACACACCACACACACACCACAACACACACACACCACACACACACCACACACACACACACACACACACACACACACACAGCTTTCCAAACATTACACAACATCACTGACCAAACATTTAGATAGCCGAGGCATCTCTCTGTAGGAGAGTGAGTCAGTTGTATCACATCCGGTGAGTAGGTTCATCATCAGCCTGCATCGAGGGATGGGGAGGACCTGTGTTCTCTGACAGAACACATTTAAACCGCTCCGATGGACACTGCTTTACAAAATAGGCTCTAGTTTTATTCAATCCCACTTACCATTTACTGGAATTAATCTAGTTGTATTGTATTCAAGCAGTTCATTTAAAATGATTTGTCAAATCGTGGCAAGATGGAGCATTGGCAACTATTGCAATACAGAAGATAATGGAGGCAGGACAGAAGCAGTTGTGATGCGTTGGCACATCTCACACACATCATGCACACATCATGCACACACCTACCAGTCAGAGTGAGAAGCCCATTTGAATCATGAGTCAAATGTATCCAACAGAAGCAATGTGGAGTTCAGGGTAATTGTCTAATGTGAAGCATTGTTTTATAGAAATGCTTATTCATTTGTATTAATAATAAATTTCCTACGTCTCCTACCTGTATCTGCCTACAGTGATATTAATTCCAAGTATTGATGTCTTATTCAGATTTTTCTTTACCTCATAAAAGCACTGAATGCACGTATTAGAAAAAGAACAAGCCACTATATGAACTGCAGTCAATTGGACATCATAAAGATATCACAGGACTTATCCTGTCGGGGGGGGGGGGGGGGGTGGGGGTGCAGTAGGCCCACCTTGCATATGCCCATATCCCCTTGATGCAAATATAACTTGACTAGTGATATAGATATGTGTGTGTGAACCATTCTCGAGTTGAAAGGTAAAATTTGGGGCCGCAGCCCTAGGTTGGCAAAGTGCAAAAGCTCTTCTTGGGTAGAACACCAATATTGTCGCGACTTGACTCGGGGACAGGGATTTGGAAGCAAAACTCAAAAGACGGCAGTATGTTTAAGACCAAAAACACTTTACTAAAAAATGGTAACAAAAAACACTCTCATGGAGGATAGAAAACTATGACAAAAAGTGCAAACGCAGTAGTATCTGCAAGTATCTGGGCACAAAAACTAACTAATACTGAGGCTTGACAATACCCATGGGATGCAAGACGAACTGACATTAGACAAAGGGAAACAAGGGCTATTTATCCATGAAGGAGGGGAACACAGGTGAGACGAATCAGGGACCAGGGAGGCAATCACCAGTGGAGGAAGTCAAGTGCCTGAAACGAGAGGGAAAAGAGAAAGTACAAAATAAAACAGGAAGTGAACGACAAGACATGAGTGATTTTAACTTGACATGAAAATGCTCAACAGAATTACCAAACTTTGCGTCATGACAAATATGCTTCAGACTTGAGTGGGGAGGGGGAAACCCCATGTACCGTAGAGGCAAAGATGGAAAATACCACCAGGAGGGACCCAACATAAAAAATCCTTGGCTCATGTGCACTGACAACCCAGCATTGAGTCATTTTAATAGTCCTGTCTTCGTCACGGTGGTGACGAGGACTTACCGTCAATTGAGCCCAATTATCACGGCTGTCCCGCACCTAGGACAGAAAAACCGATGCCCCTGTCAATCCATTACATAAACATTTTTTAGCTAATCCTCCCACTCACGCACATTCAGTCAACGCTTTCAGATTCAGGGAGTGTCTAAGGCTGCATACCTGCTCCACAGGTACACACAACGGCTTGCATCAGCACACTTTTTTTATTCACCCTCCCTCTTGTCAAAAGGGAATATCGTATGTGCTCCTTTAGGGGCGTGTCGACCGAGGAACTTCTGGGAAGACAACAATGCCATCCGGGGGTGTGCAGGGCTTCTCGCTATAGCAGTTGCCCACGCATCATGCAACATTTCCCAGTCCAAAAAATTCCTATATCATTTGTATTAATGCATTCTTTTGTTTTGGATAATTGATGAGTGCTTGGTTTCGGTCGTGGGAATGAGACCCACGGTAAATGTCAGAATGTTGATGGGGTGAATCACAGGAGGGCCACAGCCATCAAGAGAAGGTCAGGTGTCAGGGAACTCACAATCAACATCCAACAGTATCTTTGAATGTCATTGTCGCTGTTACGACTTCGAAACATCTGGCAACATGTTTTTAAATGCCTTTGAGGATCAGGTTTAGGACCCCCCCCCCCATGCGGCTTTGGTTGGGGTTCCACCAATTGTACCTTACAGTTGGGAGTCCAACCCCCTTAGACTGTAGATGTATGCAAATGCTGTAGAAAAGCTACCAATACTATTATTATTACTATTACTATTATTCTGTGTGCAAACATGCGCTTATCTAACACATCACCCAAACAAAAATAACCATCCAGGGACATCAAAACTCAAGCTTGACCTTTGATCCTCTGTACACAAACCACCTTACCAAACGGCTGCATTATATGAGCAGTATCAACCTATCATGTTATTTGATGAATGCATTTCATTTAGACAATTACTTATTTTCTGACTCATAGAGAGGTAAATGTTTTCTCATATTACTGCAGACCTTAAACCATCACATAAATAGTCACTCGGTCAATTCAGTTTTTTGGCGGGTCATGTCATCCAACCTGAAGCAGTTGTTCACCTGCATGGGTCTGGCTGGCGACTTGTTCCTTCAGTACCTTCCTAAAGATGTGAAACACCAGAATACTAACTCCTTTAGAATACCAGATGAAGTTTGACTTATATTTTTGCTAGATTGTTTCAACCTATGACCTGAATAGCTCAGGTGACCCTTAGGCAGCTTATTTTAGATACATCTGTTGTCTAATGAAGACCTCTGTGGGAAATAGGTTCCTTCTCCTGCTGTACTTTAGTAGATTTACATCAATTGCCTTCAAGATTTAGATGAGGGCCCACAACCACCTGAATTAGAATTGCATAATCTTTTTGATTTATTAATTGATTTACTTAAGCGTCTTTTTTTGTTTTCATTAGTATTTTGTTGTATTTAAAGTATTGTATTTTATTCACTGCTGCTGAGCTGTTGTAACAAACTAATTTCTTCTCCAGTGATTACTAAAGTTGTTATCAATCGACCTAATGCGTGATAAGGACAGAAACCTATCCTAATATAAATTGTAAAAGCTTCAATATGTGCACACACCTATCCACCCACACACACACAAAGGTACTCCTACAGCCTGAGGCACCGACAAGAAATTACAAGTTTCTCTAGATCTGAATGTGGCAGAGTTCTTTTCAAGCATTGATTCACCAACCACATTTACAACAAAAAGATTGTAATGTGTTTTTGATCACCGCAAGGTGAACGCAGTCAGTATTGGACCTATTTCATCACAGATCAGGGTCTCAACTAAACTAAACTAAAACGACATGTGTGGACATGCACGTGTGTATATGTGCGTATGTGTGAGTGTGTTTGTGTGTGTGGAGTAGTATTTAAATATATTTCTAGACCATGAAGTATTGCATCAATGGGGATAGCCCAAACAAGGGAACTTCCTGCTCTTGCCTTCAAAAATTAATATAATGCAGCTACTCGTTTATGTACAGTATGTACACATGCCAATCTGTGGGCATGTGTGTTCTCAATGAAATGTCAATACTGATGAACAAACACAAATGTATATCTTGGCTGAAATAACAGATACCTGTGCAACAAAAGCCTAAAGCCACACATGGGGGTGGCAAAATAGTTGTATATTAAACCTCAAGACTTTGTTCAACCCTCAGCCAACCGTACTATTAAGACCTGTCTGCCCTTAAGGTAATGTGTTATGTGTTTCCAAACATTCCTAAACATGTATTTGTCACTGTGAACACAGACAAATACAAACATGCACAAATCCAAGAACACAGGGCCTGAAAAGGGGGTTAGAAAGTTGTCAAACTAATTTCGCCCTTTCTCCACTGGAATCAATGACAACTCAGAAGTTATCAAATGCTAAAAAAAAAAGTGCTTGATTTGTATTTCTTAATACCTACACACTATTTGTCAGCAGCATTTTTCTGCTGCTTCAGAAAAAAACCATTCCCATGTTACATCCATGATTGATAGTTATTTTGTCTTCTCCACATAGTGTGCAAAATGTACCTTTCACACACGTACTCCTAGAGGGCCATAACTCTTTCCTTGTCCTTGTTCTGAAACTTTTGGTATTTTAGAATGATGGATTTCAGTTCCAACATCTAGTTCCTCATGCTCCTCTTTGCGTTCCCAATTCAAATCTAGCTGCAACATGAAGGTTATTTCTTCATATTATCATCAGACAGACAAGCGACAGGCCATTTTATGTCACTGGGGATTTGAATCACCACTTTAAACAATGATTACATGATTCATCTTAAATGCAGCAGCTATCTGTAGAGGCCCTTGAGAATGGCTGCATGTTGAAACCTGCCTGCTGCAGATGCTGTCTGTGCAGACAATATGTATGAGGTGTGTACCTATGTTTATGTGTGTGGGTATTGGCATATATGCATGTATGCACATTTCTCAGGCGAGAATGCATGCTGTTGGTTTATACAGTTGTAGAAACACAATGTGTACGACTGCTCCAGGAAACACGCCACAGCTAAGGCTTCAATGAATTGGGAAAGGCCCCTTCGTCTGAATCCTATTGCTGTATAGTACTGGGAAGGCAGTGCTGTTCACATGGTGCTTGGTTGTACAGCCATCTCACAGAATCCCACAATAAGAAACATATGAGGGCCCAGAACAGAATCGAACCCAAGCCCCAGATCCACATCCGGGGTCATGGTCCTTGACTTCTCTGCACTCCTGTCTTTGGGCACTGGTGTGATAAGGCGCTGATGGCTTGTATTACGGCTCTTGGGCACTCCCGGGGGGAATCCCCCTGCCGCGGTTCAATGTGTTTGTGTGCGTCCCCACAGAGAGGGAAGAATGAGAGCCATTGAGCACCCTGCCACTGCGCCAGCAACCCGCACTCCCTGCCCGCCCCCCCCCCCACCCCTTCCGTCCTCCCGCGCACTCTGACGTACAGTCGGAGCAGATTTTGTGACACCAAGATAAAAGCCTTCCTCTGTTTCTCTCTTTCTCTTCTTTCCTCTTTCCCCTGTGTCACCAGAGCACTGAGTGCCGGTGTCTTGGCCCAAGACATAGAGACCGCATTCAAACTGACACAATCACTTTTCACTTCTGCTTTGTGATAGCCAGAGTTCAGTGTGTTCCAGCCTAGCGTAGTATACCATCCCACCCAGCGAGGAGCTTTAGCGGCAGAGGCTAGCACCCATGCTTGTATACTCCTGTTTCTGTAGCAGCTCAGCAGGGGTCAGCTAGCAGGCAGACACTCGTAAAGCCTCTTCACGTCATATCCCAAACTTCCCTCTGCTTTCCGTCTTCCCCGACCACCATTGCTTCATATTGAGGGCGTTATTAAGGATTTAGGAGTTTGAAAACCAAATTCTACAGTTGTATTTCATTAACAAAACAGAACACATTGCAAGGACTAGATTGCATTTGTTTAAGAAGTAACGTGTGTGTGTGTGTGTGTGTGTGTGTGTGTGTGTGTGTGTGTGTGTGTGTGTGTGTGTGTGTGTGTGTGTGTGTGTTGTGTGTGTGTGTGTGTGTGTGTGTGTGTGTGTGTGTGTGTGTGTGTGTGTGTGTGTGTGTGTGTGTGTGTGTGTGTGTGTGTGTGTGTGTGCGTGCGCACACGCGTGTGTGTGTGTGTGTTTAATGTGTGTGTGATTGTGTTTGTGTGTGTATTTGTGTGCTTGTGTGCTTGCGTACGTGTTTCCGATGGCCGAACATGAACTAAGGTAATCACCCCTCACGTGTGCCTGATAAGTGAGTGGATGACCAGGGTATCTAGTGCTATAAAAAGAACCAGGGTTATAATCCCTAATCACTTCCGTGTCTGGTTGGAATATGAGAACAGGCTAATCTGGATTTCCTCCAGAGGGATCCTTCCGTCAACATAGCTGTGATGTCATGCTATTGGGACCATGCCGCATGCTTTAACATCCTGGTGGCCAGTCGACGGGGGCTGACTCTGGGTGGTATAAACATTCAAAACGGTTCCCCTGGTAAAAATAAAGCAAATCATGTATCAAAAGCCGTCAATCCAAATATGAAGGAATGCTAGAAATTTAGGGGACTTATGGCCAACACAGGTTTTTGTGTTTCGGCGTGTACTGGTAATTTAAGGGGAATGCACAATAAAACAAAACTACCACAATTGAACCGATCAGTGGTTGTACGATTTCTAAAATTATGAAATACAGCCATCATAACACAGCCCAATCAATTACTGTTTTGTTTTTTTCTTAGTTTTTGGTGATTGGGGCTTTTCATGTGGGCAATAATCGTCTGCCATCCACCTGTAAACTTTGGTATATTTATTTTCCGAAGTAGGCCTACGGTATGTCATACACACGTCGACTCGATGGTGCGTGTGGCGCGCCCACTCACATGGCAGCAGGCTTTCTGGGGCGACCGACCGAGGGATTCCCCTAGGCATCCCCTTCAGAGGTGGCGCACCGCCGTGTGTACGCACATTTCCTCGTTGCGCAAGTGGAACAAAAATAAAACAGATTGATTCCTATCAATATGAGGATCAGAATGTAAGGTTAGCCTGCATGTGAGTATTATAATCATGTTTTGAATGCCAAATAATTTATACATCCTCATTACGCGGCTACATATGTTTTGCGTAGGATATAAAAAATGCAAAGTGTTATTATGGATCATCGAAGCCGTGACCATTCCAAACTTGCTTTGTTGTAATCGAATAAAAACTTTCTTTTATGCAGTCAAATGAATCATGTTTTCTTTATTTTCATGTTGTTCAGTGTAGGCTGTCTGTATGGTGGAGACTGCTGCGCTGCGCTCACGCATAGAAGTGGAGTTCAACTCTCTCCCCTAATAATCAAAAATAAAAAACAAAACAACTTCAAACAGTAACAACTTATGCGATATGAGCGGTTGATGAGCCTGCTGAATATCAACCATTTGCTTTCTCGTTCGTTTCACTTCTCTATGCCAAATGAAAACGGGGACACGCTTTACGCTAAAAATACCTGTCTACGACTATATTTGGCTTGGCTAGATCACAATCACATCTCTAGAATAGTTGGGCCCGCCCCAGAATGAACGGGTCCTCTCTCTCACTCTCTCTCTGTCTCTCTCGCTCTCTCTCACTCCGCCTCTTCTCCCACTACTATATTTAGTACAGACGGTCTGCGTCATCACACTCTAGGTGCGTCAAGGCTTGGCCCCGCCTCCGAGACTTGGTCATTGGTCACACTTAGAACGTGGCCAACAAAATACGCGTCTTATGATTGGCTGTTTTTGGTTCACTTTCCTCAGTGGCTTCAGAGACCTGTTTAATTTTTAGCTTGCCGAGCACGCTTTGAGTTTGGCTTGTATTCACTACAACACTTTTTGTGCATTCTCAATTTTGAAAAGCGACTCATTTTCTATTTGGTTCGTGGCTTATTACTCATTTGGACAGAAAAATTGATATATTTGTAAACCATAAAATAGGTCTATATTCAGACCCTTTGAAAAATATGAAAGCAATTACATCAGAGCATTCAAATTCAGATTCAACATGTTACATTTTGCTGTGAAATTGACTGAAGCTATAGTTAATATAGTATTATAGTTAGTGTTATGTGTCTTAAAAACTTTTTTATAGAATGTGGAATGGAAGTCGGATAATACAACTCACACGTATTGTTTCAGAATTCATTAAAAGTTGTATTCCTAATTTCATCTAGCCTACTTCTCCCTAATTAACGATGGAATCATCGAATCACTTATGAGTTAATCGAACTTTGGTCTAAGTTAGGGAGGTCATTACAGAATATGTATTTAGCTGAAGATTTTGTCGGAAACGACTTAGCCTACTGCAGTAAGTTCCTTAGACACTCTGAAGATTCAAACTAAAAAAGTGTCAGAATCATTCGATCGCTGTGCGTTGATAAGGCTCTGTCCTGGTCAATTTTTATTTTTGTGAGCCCGCTGGCCTCTCAGTTCTCAGTAGCCTCTGTCTGGCAAACATAAGAGCCTCCGTGGCTCTTGCTCACCCAGTACCATTCTCTCTCGCTCCAGCTAGTGTGTCTCTTACTGTACGGCGGTGAGGCAGGACCGCCGTGACGTCACCTCTCCCATGGCGTCACATTGACGTAGCGCATACCAACAGCAGTGCGAGGAGGCACCCTCTCATAAATGCTTTCTCCCTCAGACGTCGCACATAAACAAACTGCGTTACAACTTAACATTCGCCACATCACAGACGCGACACAGGCTGCTCCTCGTACGGGGAGCTGTTATTCCGCACGATACCTTAGACGAGTAGGAAGACAGCAAGAGGAAAAAGATAACTTTTTTGCGGCCGATTCTTGTTTCTTGCCGATATTATTTTATTATTTTATTTTTTTTGAGATTTCTCGATACAAACAGGATATTTTTATACTAAGTTGATACCACATGTAAAGACGGAACCGCCACAGCAAACCAGTAAGTAGTCCTACATAGAGATGTGACATGATGGGAATGAATGAATTAATATTGCATCTTATGAAGGCGCCTTCTGAGATGATATCTCAAAATATAAAACGTTTCAAGTCTCGCTATGATTTCTGTTAACGGAACTCTAGGACCTTTTAAACAACTTCGCCTTTTCGAGTCTGTGGGTCACTTCGTAAGTTGCGCGTGTAACCTGTTGATCCACACGCTCCGCCCTGTGGCCGCTCCGCCAGGTCGGTACTTCGATGGAGACGAATCTCTATTTAATTTGCTCTAGGAAGGTAGGCTATCATATTCTCTTTGGTTGTCATGGAAATGTGATGCCTCTTACTCACACAATGAATAGTGGAGTCAGACACTCCTGGTCCGAGTCGCCGGTAGCCTAGATTCTGCCTCCAATGTTTGATTTTCCTCAATCGAGTCCGTTAGTGCTCAGTAGTGATTCAGTAGTGTTCGCCTGTAGCTGTCTTGTTTTTACCATATACGCGCTTGTCAGGCGTGTGTTGAGAGAAGTTTAACTTCGTTTGTCTCATGTCTTCAAAACAAAATTACAAACTGCTTCCTAATCCACGTAAGATGGGCCAATGTGTCTTGTTTGCGTTTAAGTGTGCGGGACGATGCAAGGTGACCAGGTTTGTTTTCCAATCAGCCCGCCTGCCCTCGGCTCAGAGCGGCCATCCCCACAGGTCACCCACATTCAGCACTGCCGGACCAGGCTTCTCTCCCATTCATTCAACGTTTCACATTAGTAAATTATTTCGACTAAATGGTATATTGCGTTCGATACCCCCCCACTTCCCCACACATTCATTTTTTCAAAATTGTTCCCATAAACACATCCGCCTTAGTGTGTGCCTTTCATTGGTGGATCACTTTTCTTCTTTCTTTCTTTCTCTATTTTTTGTTTCCTGTCTTTACTAAGATAAACTTCGCCTTCCCCAACAAACACCGATACACCACACAGACACACACACTTCGGCCTGAGAGGGGGCTATTTACTGTACTAGTGTGAATTCTCTCTCTCCCCTTCCCATCACTTATGCCTGTGTGTGCGGAGCCTCGCGCGGGGGTCCCGGTGCTGCACAGCCCCGCGTGCTTCAGAGCCCCTCGTCGTTCTCCTGGTTACGGCCCAGTCCGCACTGGTCAGCTGGACAACTAGGCTGGTCAAAAGGAAACATGTATTGAACCTAAATGCAGACACAAATTATGTTAACTTTATGAATACATCGATTGATTGCATTGTTAATATGAAATAAATTCAGAAAGTTATATCCTACGAAATTCTAAGCTCTCATATCCCTTTAAAATCAAGTGCTTCAACCGTGTAGTGCCAGTTACCACCTCCCTGCCCAGCTTCAACGTCTTTGTGGAGGGCAGCTACGAGCCCAAATCGTGCTGCCTCTACCAGATGCCCGGTTTCATTTTGGTGTCCTTGTGAACAATATTCATACAGAATGACCAGGTTCAGAAGTATGGACAAGTATTTCCAGGCACTCTGTGTGTGTGTGTGTGTGTGTGTGTGTGTGTGTGTGTGTGTGTGTGTGTGTGTGTGTGTGTGTGTGTGTGTGTGTGTGTGTGTGTGTGTGTGTGTGTGTGTGTGTGTGTGTGTGTGTGTGTGTGTGTGTGTGTGTGTGTGTGTGTGTGTGTGAGTGCGTGTGCGTGCGTGCGTGCGTGTGTTTGTGCGCTTGTGTTTTAGGGGGTGGGCCGGACGGGTGTGCGTGTACGGTGTGTGTGAGTGTGTGTGGCAGAGAGGGGGCGCTCGGAGCTTTGAAGTCCTCTGTCCACGGGCCGCTCTGCTCTCACTATCAGAGAAGCGCGCGCTGCTACAGTTGTCTGCCGGTTTCGGGTCCGACTTAATATCTGGAGTTCACCTTCTTCAGCGCTGGATGAACTCGCTGCAGCCGAACGCGACGACAATACCAGGCAAGGGAGCCCGTGGATATGGAGTCAATGAACAAGTTGTCAGTCCTGCAGAAGGATTTTTATTGATTAAGTTTAGACGGCAGATCTCTTTTCGTTCTTGTCAACTGTCAATTTAATCTGAATCAAGCAAACAAAAACAAAAATTAGCTTAGTAAAATTAAAGTCAGGATAGGCGGTGGTGAGAACATTGAAATCTGAAGCGATGTTGTAGGAATTGTTAAAGCCCGACAGAATGCTCCTGGTATTTATATTGCTCATTCCAGTCATTTATGTCATTGATGTTTCGACTGAAGTGTCCCATAATTCCCATCGCCCCACTGTGTGGATGTGCGTCCTGAGTCGTAACGCACGTGTCTCCTCCGCAGAGCCCGGTTCGGAAGAGCGCGCGACGCCGAGCTCCGAGCACCAGCGACTAGACACCTCTCGTCTGACGCCTCACGTGCTGCTTCATCCCGGCCGGAGACACGCCACCCCTCCACCTCGGACCCCCAGCACCATTCAGCGCGACGCTCTCTCACCAGGTAGGCCTCGGATCTGTTTCCCGCTTATCTCTCTGGTTCTCCGCCGTTCTCTGTCCAGTTTGCTGCAGGGTTGAAGCAAGGAGTAGTTAAGTGAGAGTTACTTATATTTTCAAAACGTTTGTTCTTTTTTCTTTTTCTAAATTGTGGTCACAACATAATTTGACATTTTTGTAATTGTGCTTCATTGAAAGATGACATAGGCCTATTTGTATTACCTGTCAAAGGTTGCAACAAACAACCATTCCTAAATTAAGTAAAAGCACCGTTCTCCTATGCTGGTAGATGAAGTGAAGGTTTGAGGACCGTTTCTAACGGGCCTACCGAAGGACGCCCGAGCGGGTATCTGCTGTTGCGTGCGTGGACATTATTTTATAATCGGATAAAATTATACTGGAAACAAAAATAAAACTCAAAGAAGATGTCATCTCGAAAATATAAATAACAAAAATTGTAAAAATAAGTCAAAGTGTATTTAGAATATTTCGTTGATCGACTTGGCTGCTCGGCGGAGACTTTTACGTTCGGCCTTTAAACCTGACATTTGATCCGGTGGACCTAAGTGTAAAGCTTTCATGTGATGATGAACGATAAACCCTAAATAAGCCAAACATGGTCATGTCCGTTATCCGTCGTTTGTTATGATGCACGCGATCAGGGAGGTTTACGCGTGATCCTACGTGTGGTCACGGTCCGCTCATGGTGTGAGATTCAGTTTAATTCAGCCCACATGTTTCGCAATTCATTGAGAAAACCCTATGCACCGATGACCAGAGTGTGTTGTTGTATTCATGTTTTTTGCACTTCATGTTTTTATTTGTTAGATCTATGGCATTCTGACAATGAACAAGCGCGCTCAGTTATTGGAACAGCTGCAGTTTATCCAGTTGAAATGCACACCTCGAGGTTAGACACTTCTCACCTCCGCTTCACTCACACACCGCACCACCTCCCTCTCACTCTCTTGCTTGGGTTGTCTGTCCTCTCGTATGCGCATACATGTAGACACGTGTGTACGCGCTCGCGCAATCCTCTTTCTTTTCGACTCTCTCTCTTCTCTCTCTCACACGCACGCACGCACACAGCACGCACACACACACACACACACACACACACACACACACACACACACACACACACACACACA
>OLKM01001323.1:100281-115281 GCA_900291075.1 Melanogrammus aeglefinus | reverse complement strand
TGTTGTCTTTGGTGTTGTCGATGAGTGCATGTGCATTTATTTTATGGAAAATAGCTCGCCAAAGGTGTTGTGTTCAGTGTTCAACTAAAATTTCTGCCTTTAAATGGCTGCTTAGCTTAAATGCTTAGCTGAAATGTTTTTTTTCCCAAAATAATTTGTTTTATTTATCTACTAACAATCATGAGTTGACTATGGATAACCTGTATTTACCTTGTGTGTGTGTGTGTGTGTGTGTGTGTGTGTGTGTGTGTGTGTGTGTGTGTGTGTGTGTGTGTGTGTGTGTGTGTGTGTGTGTGTGTGTGTGTGTGTGGTGTGCGTGTGTGTGTGTGTGTGTGTTGTGTGTGTGTGTGTGTGTGTGTGTGTGTGTGTGTGTGTGTGTGTGTGTGTGTGTGTGTGTGTGTGTGTGTGTGTGTGTGTGTGTGTGTGTGCGCATGTTTGTTTGCATGCATGTCTTGTGTGCACTGCTGAAGCTCTAGTGCTGAGGCTCCTCTAACCCGTGGCTCTGCTCTTTCTCCCCGGCAGACATGCCCTGTGTGCAGGCCCAGTACGGGCCGGTGCCCCCCGGCTCAGCCTACTCTGGCCAGACGTTCGGCTACCAGGGCGACAGCTACGGCTCTGACCTTATGACTCCCGACTACACCAAGCTGGACCTGGGCGGAGGGGGGATCTCCGCGGCAGCCGCCACCACCTCCCTGCCCAGCTTCAACGTCTTTGTGGAGGGCAGCTACGAGCCCAAATCGTCCTGCCTCTACCAGATGCCCGTGCACCGGCCCACCATCAAGAAGGAGGAGGAGAGCTACCCCACAGCCCCGCCACTGGAGGCCATGTCCTCCTCCTCCATGTACTTCAAACAGTCGCCCCCCTCCACCCCCACCACGCCCTCCCTGCCTCACCAGCAAGGCTCCTCCTTCCTGTGGGATGACAGCCCCCACTCGCTGGCCCCACCGTCCCACTCCCACGCCATGGGCTCCAGCCTGGACTCGGCCAATGTCAAATCCCCCCGCTTCCCCCACTACTACCAGCACTCGCCGCCCCACAGCGGCGGCTACGAGAACCTTGGTGGAGTCGGGCTAGTCCGCACTTCGTCCTCTTCGTCCTCCTCGTCCTCCTCGGTGCCCCACTCCCACGGGCCGGCACTGGAGCAGCACATGTACCAGCTGCACCGCGGCGGCGGAGGGAGCGGCCTGGCCTTCCGCTCCCTGGCCCTGGGGCCCTGTGCTCCCCTGCTGGGGGACAGCCTGCCCTCGCCCCCCTCTCGGGGCCCGACAGGGGAGGGCACCTGCGCAGTGTGTGGAGACAACGCCGCCTGCCAGCACTACGGCGTGCGCACCTGCGAGGGATGCAAGGGCTTTTTCAAGGTAATTGCCTTCTTTGTGTCCAGAATCCACTGCTCCTACTCACACTCACTCATACTCGTTTTAAAGCGTGTCCCCCCGCCACGCTTGACTCTCTGCCACTACATAAATAAAGTGTGGCCGAGTGAAGGGTGGCGCAAAATCCTCCCCGAAGAACAGTTTTCCCGGTTACAGGAATGCCCTCTGAACCGACCACAATGTCTTTTAGCAATAGCTTTCCACTCTCTGGTATGTTCCTAACACTTAGCTCATCTACATTACAAAAACCCGTCCCACACATCCTCAATATTCAACATTACCGCAAGCCACAAGACTAGGTTCTTTCCCCCTTTGCAAGTCACAAATTTTTATTTATTTTTTATATGCCTTTTGAAAGACACATGCCCTTTTGTGCTTTGTGCCATAATAGTTAAAATTGGGTAATTAAAGTAATATTCAGTGATCAGAGTTTATATTTTTTGGTTAACCACTAACACATATTTCCGTTGGCTAGTGAAGCATTTGTATTCTGTAGTGTGCGGTAAACGGAGAGTAAGGGTGCGGGGAAGAGAGTGCACACCGAGAGCTAATTGAATAATGCCTCTGGTTGGTCCAAATGAATTATCCTCTTTTCAATTAGTTTCACAATTTGTTTTTATTTAGTAATTAATGAAAGCGTCTGGTGGCAGCAGGCCGGAGGGTTTGTGCTTGCACCCGCACGGCCTGTCAAAACACACTACGTCTCCACACACACACACACACATTCAGACACAAGCAGGCACAGGCCACACACACACACGCAAACTCACACAAACATGAATGCATACTCACGCACACATTGAAAACATGTGCATTGTTCTCATACTTATTTTTATGTCTAATATTCATTCAGACAGTAAACTTTGAGTCTTATGAAAGGCTGTTTCACATTTACATTCCAATTCTCAAATTTCACACTGAATAAATTGTACATATTTTTAATGATCCCTTTATTATAAATACTTAAATTATGTATTAAATACTCACTTGGTTTTCAGTTACTAGTTCAGCCAACCCCCAAAAAACAAACAAATTAAATAATGTTAATGGAACATTCATAGCAACATTTTACTTTATTTACTTTACACTCAATATGTTAACACATATATGTGCACAGTGCTCCTATAATATTTGTACTGGAATAAGAAAGAAAAAATGTATCAATAGCTAAATAGTGCCCAAAAAACACATGACAACACATGTTTTTGGAGAAGAGAATATTTAACATATTGAATACATTTGAAAACACCCTCACAGAAGAACACACAAACACACACTATATTTATAATATATATAATGTAATAATACGGTGGAGTACTGAGGAACACAAATTGGAATGAGAAAAAAAGATAAATATATAATTTGGTAAATTGCCTCAGTACTTTTAATTAGAGATGGACAGCAGTCATATAGGGAGTCTCTTCAGAGAAAGCATAACTGAGTGTATGTGTGTGTGTGTGTGTGTGTGTGTGTGTGTGTGTGTGTGTGTGTGTGTGTGTGTGTGTGTGTGTGTGTGTGTGTGTGTGTGTGTGTGTGTGTGTGTGTTGTGTGTGTGTGTGGTGTGTGTTGTGTGCGTGTGTGCTGTGTGTGTGTTGTGTGTGTGTGTGTGTGTGTGTGTGTGTGTGTGTGTGCATGTGTGCGTGTGTGTGTGTGTGTGTGTGTGTGTGTGCATGTGTGTGTGTGTGCGTGCTGTGTGTGTGTGTGTGTGTGTCAGAAGGGCCGTGCAAGATATGGAAAGGGAGAGTAAGATAGAGCAGAGGAGAGAGAGAGAGAGAGAGAGAGAGAGAGAGAGAGAGAGAGAGAGAGAGAGAGAGAGAGAGAGAGAGAGAGAGAGAGAGAGAGAGAGAGAGAGAGAGAGAGAGAGAGAGAGAGAGAGAGAGAGAGAGGAACAGAGAGAGAGAGGGGGGGGGAGAGGGGTGGCAGTCTGATTACCCCTGATTAGGGAGCGAGGGAAGGGGCTGGGAGTGGGGATGGAGGTCCCTGAAGGCTTTTAATTTAAGCCAGGGCTATTAGCACATGTTTCATGTCATGAAGCTGCCTCTGCATGCCTCTACCCTGCACAGAGGAAACCCCCGGCACACACACTTGACTGGACAGAAACGCCTATTATGTTTCCATCTAAATATCAGTTCTTATAATAAAAAATATGGCCATGGATTGTTTATTCAAGTGATGAACAAATCCATACACCTCCATCTCTCTATATCCCTTGTATCTCCCTCACTTTGAACGACATACACATACACAAACTCAAACACTCAACCAGCCCTAAGTAGGTTTATCTATGCGGAACATACTGACCTGCAGCTCTGACAAGAATATTGAAATCATCTGATCACTTTGTGTGTGTGTGTGTGTGTGTGTGTGTGTGTGTGTGTGTGTGTGTGTGTGTGTGTGTGTGTGTGTGTGTGTGTGTGTGTGTGTGTGTGTGTGTGTGTGTGTGTGTGTGTGTGTGTGTGTGTGTGTGTGTGTGTGTGTGTGTATGTATGTTTGAGTGTGAGTGTGAGTGTGTGTAGGTGTGTATGGTGTGTGTGTGTATGGGTGTGTGTTTGTGTGTGTGTGTGTGTGTGTGTGTGTGTGTGTGTGTGTGTGTGTGTGTGTGTGTGTGTGTGTGTGTGTGTGTGTGTGTGTGTGTGTGTGTGTGTGTGTGTGTGTGTGTGTGTGTGTAAGTCTTTGCAAAGTTCATTGATGAGTATCGGAGACTAGTGAGTTAGGCAGCATTAGGTTTAGATGCCGAGTGTCTCTGCTGAGACGCCAGTCGTGGTCTGTGCTCCCTATTAGAACACACACACACACACACACACACACACACACACACACACACACACACACACACACACACACACACACACACACACACACACACACACACACACACACACACACACACACACACACACACACACAAACACACACACACACACACACGCACACAAACACAAACACAAAAACACACACACAAACACACAGTGCAGCAGAGGCCGAGGGAGAGAGACATGCTGACATTTTCTAATCTTTGCTCAATTTATCCAAACTTACTTATCAGTTAGATCTGTGGGCCGCTCACTGAGAGGCAGAATTTAACTCTCAACCATCACAGGGGGGTCAGCTGTGGTTTTCAATTTGGAGAGGGATCTAAATCCACCCAAAATCTGTATTTATTAAACTCGACTTTTGAGAGCAGTTGAGCAAATTTAGCAAAAATAAAATGTAAATAAAATAAATGCTAACCAGTCTCTCTGCGTATTAGCAGTCCGTCTCACTGTAAACAAAGACATTTCTCAGAGCTGTCGCCATTGCTGGCCTTTAGGTAATTGAGAGCTGTGTTTATCTTCAGTACAGCACAGTTTTGCCGTTTAAATGTATATTGGCCGGAGAAAGCAAAGTGCATTACTCGGGCAACTGCTTTTCTTGCATGATGTTTTGTCCAAACTGTCAATAAAGTAGGCTACACGTTTCACTTTAAGCAGATTAGCGTTGGTAATGACCATGACAAACTTATCCTCGTGCACACGGGTCATTGACCGCTTAAGAGAGGAGAGGAAGACGTTTGCAGCAATCAAGGATGCCATGGCAACGCCTCACATCCAGCGCTGGACCCCATTACGCGCCACTTCCGCCGGAGCATATGGAATAATGGGTGTTGTATTGGTCTCCCGGGGCGACGGCCATGTGCGGCGCGAGGCAGAGCTTCTAATTGGACTTATTTGTTTGGATGTGTTTTAGAGGCGTTAAGGAAGGAAAGGCGGCGACACTCTCTATTGCGTTACTTTATTTAATACACGTAGGCTAGTTAATAGTTGAACGTTCCGTTGAGCTTCCGAAGCAATTTAGCTAACCGTTAGAAAATAAAAATATTAAGTAAAGCATGCCGTATAATTATGCCTTTTAAAAAGGCATAATTTTTTCTGGCATAAGTTTTTTCTGTAACAATAAGTCAGATTCGTGGCATTCTTCCATCTGGTCCGATGTCCATTCTGTTCTACAAAGCCATAGCCCTGTTATTATTGTCTAATTCCTCCGTGATGAGAGCGTCTCGCGTGCCACGTGCCACGTTTTAATTTTATTAAGGTCAGTAATAATCGCGCAATGCAGCCGAGGAGAAAACAGCTCCCGCGGGGCCTATTGAGAGACGCAGTGCGCGGGGTCCCGGGGGTCCTGCCGGCTGACCCGCGAGCTTCACCAAATATCCCATCATCCGCTCTGTGGCCGTCGTCCCTTGTCTCGTGGGACCGGCTTCTATGCACGCCACATTGGTGTCCCCATTGTCAGTTCTGGTGCTAATAAAATTGTCCCTCCTGCAGGCGAGGCATGTTGGGAAATTAATTTTATCTAATTATACTGATGTCACCGTCGCCTTTCACTGCGTAATTAAAGTCTGACCTGCGAGCTTCAGCTCTCACTCAATGCGGTGAAAACATAAATTGAATTAAAACAAGTTTGGAGGCTGATGTTGTCTTTGCATTTGTTGATTTCTCCAGCGAACAGTCCAGAAAAATGCCAAGTATGTCTGTCTGGCCAGTAAGAACTGTCCGGTTGACAAGAGAAGACGCAACCGCTGCCAGTATTGTCGCTTCCAGAAGTGCCTGAGTGTCGGCATGGTCAAGGAAGGTGAGTGGGTTCAGTGCACCGAAACACCTGTTCACATAAAACATGAAAGGAAAACTCAGTTTCTTAGTTTACGTGTTACTGACTGATGACCTGGGGATAATCAGCTATTGAGATTGTTGAACCACTAATTCACACAGATATATTCGGGCGGGTTATCTCCGGGCTGCTCTGGTCTCCTCCCAGCCCATATAAGACATGCATATCCACTGCTCCTAAAAAGTTATCATGACTAAAAAGCTCAGGACAAATTTCTCCACTGGGATCAATAAAGACTAAAATGGTGTGGGAAATCAGTCCCCGGTCATTCCTATCAACTACGTTGTTAGCAATAATAAGGTAGTCTGTAGGGTGTAATAAACTGAGATTTCTGACACTCTCGGATCATCAATTTGTCACATAAATAAG
Organism: Melanogrammus aeglefinus; assembly: GCA_900291075.1. Taxonomy (NCBI): domain Eukaryota; kingdom Metazoa; phylum Chordata; class Actinopteri; order Gadiformes; family Gadidae; genus Melanogrammus; species Melanogrammus aeglefinus. Next base: position 108,892 of record OLKM01001323.1, on the reverse strand, counting down.
TGATTTACAGGTGTCCTTCCACTCGGTTGGTTGTCACATGGGATTTCCCAGTGAAAAGACTGCACAAGCAGAAGCATTGCATTGTGCTCAATTGATATTCTATGGATTTTCCATTGCATTGTGGGAATATTTGAAGGCACTTTATATAGTGCAGGGAAATTTGGACAGATACAATTACTATAGGGCACTAAATTTCAAAAGGCAAGTATGCTAACTTAACTTAGTAGTATGTCCCTGGAACCTGACCCTGCAGTTACTGCAGACTGTTCTATTTACTATTTTATAGTGGTCACTAGTAAAGGGAACACACATACACACACACACGCACACGCACGCACGCACGCACGCACACACACACACACACACACACACACACACACACACACACACACACACACACACACACACACACACACACACACACACACACACACACACACACACACACACACACACACACACACACACACACACACACACACACACACACACACACACACACACACACACAGCCTGAGTGAGTATTCACTTAATGTATGTACCTAGGCTCCGACCACTGTAAGTTTCAGTGCCATCTGCTGGCTGGTGGCACAATGAACGAATTGAAGAATAGTATTTTTAAACAATCCATCAGTTAGAGCGAGATATATGTCTTTGTCCCTCTGTTTGAGGAAAATAGTTGTGGCCAAACAACCAATGTCTCAACCCCCAATCTCAACCTCTCTCTCCCCCTCTCGCTCTCTCGCTCTCCCCTCTCTCTCTCTCTCTCTCTCTCTCTCTCTCTCTCTCTCTCTCTCTCTCTCTCTCTCTCTCTCTCTCTCTCTCTCTCTCTCTCTCTCTCTCTCTCTCTCTCTCTCTCTCTCTCTCTCTCCTCTTTCACTCTATCTATCTGTCTTTCTCTCAGTGGTACGCACAGACAGCCTGAAGGGTCGTCGAGGCCGCCTGCCTTCCAAACCAAAGAGCCCCCTGCAGTCAGAAGCCTCTCCCCCCTCCCCGCCCCTCAGTCTGCTCTCCGCCCTGCTGCGGGCCTACTCCCACTGCACGCCCCGGGACCTGGACTACAGCCAGGTACCTGAGAACCACCGTCCACCAGCCTCACTAACACACCACGACACGAGACACACAGCAGGATGGATGACACGATGAGAAGAGGGAGAACTCTCACTTATTATGTGGTGGTATTGTTTCTCTGTCTCTCTCTCTCTCTCTCTCTCTCTCTCTCTCTCTCTCTCTCTCTCTCTCTCTCTCTCTCTCTCTCTCTCTCTCTCTCTCTCTCTCTCTCTCTCTCTCCTCTCTCTCTCTCTCTCTCTCTCTCTCTCTCTCTCTCTCTCTCTCTCTCTCTCTCTCTCTCTCTCTCTCTCTCTCTCTCTCTCTCTCTCTCTCTCTCTCTCTCTCTCTCTCTCTCTCTCTCTCTCTCTCTCTCTCTCTCTCTCTCTCCCTCTTTATTCCTCTCAATTCAATTTAAATCAAAAGAGCCTCATTGGCACGGAAAACCAACATTTACATTGGCAAAGCACTTTAGAAATAAAAAAAACAAAAAGAAACCACTGTAATGTCATTGAAGTTAAAAAGGTGAATATGTTCAATATAATGTGCTAAATTGATACACAAACATGAAATAGAAGACAGCATGTTATTGTGGTTAAACCTCTCTTTCGTTGCCCTTCCCACAGTTCAGCGCGGCGGACCCCCCCTCGTCCTCCTCTGACGCCCAGCAGATCCAGCTCTTCTACAGGCTGCTCACCATCTCCATGGACACCACGCAGTGCTGGGCCGAGCGGCTGCCCGGGTTCTCTGAGCTCCACCGCGAGGACCAGAACCTGCTCATAGACTCCGCCTTCCTGGAGCTCTTCGTCTTGCGGTTGGCTTACAGGTGAGAGACTCGGGAGGTGCTGAGGAAGTTTGAAGTTTATTTATTACACAAAAGGATGCAGTATATTGATGGACATTTTTTTACAAATAAAAATGTAAATATACACGTTTATAGCCAAAGGCTAGCTTCCATCCTTAGCCCCTGACGAGGAAGAGGAGATCACCCGCGTTTATTCATAACACACACACCTACACATGTCAATACAAGAACCCTCCCTTTCCCGACACAGCCTTGTGTTTTGGGCTTCAGGGCCCCTACCAGTGACCACACAATGTTACCCTGCATGCGGAGCAGAGCGCCAACGACAGCTATAGCGCATGTTAATCAGTGTTCACAGTGTAGTGAATGGCTGTCCTGCAGGGCGATCTGCTGGTGTGTGCCTACAGTAGGAGGAGAGGAGCTGAGTAATAATACACTGCATGAATCAAATACTGAATGAGGTCTGTAAGCTCTGACAGCCTCCTCAGCCCACATAGTTCCCTCAGCTGAGCCTGACGCGGCACACAGAGCTCTGTGTGTCCGCGGCCGGGTAACACTGCTCACATTATCAGCCCAACGGAGGGGAGGACTTATATCAGTCAGCTGTTAATCTGGATATTAAAAAAAAAAAACACCTACGCATACAGTTCAGCTGACCGAAATGTATTTGGATTGAATGAACCCAAAAAACGCAGCACTGCAATGTTGTGTGTGTGTGTGTGTGTGTGTGTGTGTGTGTGTGTGTGTGTGTGTGTGTGTGTGTGTGTGTGTGTGTGTGTGTGTGTGTGTGTGTGTGTGTGTGTGTGTGTGTGTGTGTGTGTGTGTGTGTGTGTGTGTGTGTGTTTGTGTGTGTGTGTTTGTGTGTCTCTATTTACTTTTTCTAAGCATGTATGTGTGTTCGCAGATGTGTGTGTGGGTCTGTTTGTATGTGAGAGAAGGTGGGCAAGTGTGTGTGTGTGTGTGTGTGTGTGTGTGTGTGTGTGTGTGTGTGTGTGTGTGTGTGTGTGTGTGTGTGAGTGTGAGTGTGAGTGTGAGTGTGAGTGTGTGTGTTTGTGTGTGTGTGGGTCTGTGTTTTAGATACCTGTGGGGACGTTATTGCAACTCTAGCCTGTCTCTGCCACTGCGTTGCTCGGGGCGACCACTCTGACCATGCAAGGCATGCTGCTGGTTAAATTTATGGGATGGAGGCAGGTTGGGGGGACCAGCTCATCCCTTTGTCTGGTCTGTTGTCTAGGGCAGAGAACTAACACGGTCCCACAGACAAACACATGTATCCCCCCCACACACACACACACACACACACACACACACACACACACACACACACACACACACACACACACACACACACACACACACACACACACACACACACACGCGCAAACACATATAACACAAAATCCCACTCTGATGATGAGGGAGTGCAGACGACATGTTTCTCCTTCGTCACGGCTCCGGTCCAGGTGCATGGTGGGTAGGGAATGGGCGGTGGCATCACAGCACCAGCATGGGGTCATCAAACTGGGACTCTGACTCACTCACCAAAACAGTGAAATCATCCAACACACACACACACACACACAATCACACACACTCGCAAACTGTTCGCCTTCTGATGAGCCAACCAGGCACAGCGCAGATGAAATCACACACAAGTTCATGACTACCGCACTGCGGGCCATACTTCCCCCTCCGTCTCTTCTCTTCCACGAGAGCGCTAGCGTGTAGCATAACACTGACCCTCTGCTGAACCCCGGGGGCCTGAGGACCCCCATGTGTGTACAACTGAGCAAGCCCACGTCTGGTGTGCTTGTTAGTTGTGTGTCGAGTCGAGGGTCCGATGTGTGCCTGTGTGTGTGTGGGCTCATTGTGTGTCGAGTAAATTTGCTCCGCTCCGCACCTTGGGCCGGCATTGTTGTCGGCGCTCGGTTACTAAACAGTTGCCCTGGTTATCGGTTGATTGCCGTGGCGACAGTGTCGTCAGGGTTGGTCGGAATGCGTGGCAGACTTCCAGCTGTGTATAAATGTATTTGAGTGTGAAAGTGTGTGCAAGCTCTTGTCTGTGTGTCTGTCTGCTGGCCTGGTCGGGTCGTTTTGCCCAGACATGTTTCTTCAGACTAGTATCAAAAGTTTGTTAAGGTTTCCGCTTGCAAATCATGTGCAGTATTTCATTCATTTCACTTTCAGTAGCCTGGAGCATGAAATGAGTTACGCACAGTCTCTGAGCACAGGTTAGGCGTCTCTGTTGTAGATCGCAGTAACGTCTTCATGTGTTTCAGTGATTACACTGCTTCACGTGGACTTTTGCGGGTCTTACATTTTTTAAATATCTTCAGATGATGTACAGTGTCTACTTACAGCAGACCTGAGGAATGTGTCTGTGTCTAGTTCGAGTCCAGAGTCTGTCTGAGGTAATCAGGATACTTTCACTGGACAGCCCCTAGATGTCAGACTCTCTTGGACCAATGCAAAGTCGCCAAACTTACTGCTGGCGAGAGTCTCAGTTACATTGTCTTGTACAAATGAGGTTTAATGTCTCACTATCCCCCCCCCCCCCCCCCTCCCTCTCTCTCTCTCTCTCTCTCTCTCTCTCTCTCTCTCTCTCTCTCTCTCTCTCTCTCTCTTCTCTCTCTCTCTTCTCTCTCTCTCTCTCTCTCTCTCTCTCTCTCTCTCTCTCTCTCTCTCTCTCTCTCTCTTCTCTGACATACTCACACACACAGACGCACACCTTTTTTGTTTGTTCTCAATATCCCTTTGGGGCAGTATAAACAGATCCGATGTCATGTGCTTTCGGAGTTCTGTGTTTGTTTATGAACGTTGGAGCTGGAACTGTCACATGCACACATTGATTTGAGCTATGCATGTGTGTGTGTGTGTCTTTGCGTGTGTGTGTCTGTGTGTGTGAGTGTGTGGGTGCGTGTGTTCATCGCCAGCGGGGGGGGGGGGGGGGGGGGTCCCTCTCTTAAACTTTAATGAGGATAATTAGACACACACAGTATGCAATTTTCCTCTCCTAACTGGTAAACCATGAGAGAAAAAACGTACTTACTGGGTGTAATTCCAAGTCTTGCCCCGCTTGCCCATATTTCTCCCTTTGGGGTCCCCTGCCCTGTAATCCCTTTCCCCGCTTCTTTCTGTTCACCACCTCCTTGTGTTTTCCTCATCAGGTACAAAACTAGTTTTTTGTTTTCTTGGTTAATGTAAGAGTCTCTCTCCCATCGCCCTCTCTGCTCCACAACTTCTCCTCCACCCCTCCTCCCCCCATCACATTCAACCTCCTCTCTCCTATCTCCGGGCTCTCCACATTGACGTGGTTCTAATGAAGGATTTTATTATGTTGAAAAGCCTTGAATCTCTGGGAGGCATTAAAAACATCAACTACCCCCCCTCTCCCACCCTCTCCCATCTCCTCCCACCTCCTCCCACCTCCTCTCTCTGCTGCTGATTCAATGGCGGAGAGGAAGTGTGTGTGTGTGTGTGTGTGTGTGTGTGTGTGTGTGTGTGTGTGTGTGTGTGTGTGTGTGTGTGTGTGTGTGTGTGTGTGTGTGTGTGTGTGTGTGTGTGTGTGTGTGTGTGTGTGTGTGTGTGTGTGTGTGTGTGTGTGTGTGTGTGTGTGTGTGTGAGAGCGTGTGTGTTTGTTTGTGCATGCATGCTTGCATATATGCTGGCTGTGTCGTGCTTGTGTGTGTGTGTCTGTGTATGCGTAATGTGTCATGCGTAAATGAAGGTTAAATTCATTTCGGCAGCTTTGTCATTTCCTTATTAGCGTGCACACCACAGACCTAGGCGGCTCAGAGCTGTTAGCCCTTCACCCCGCGTGGCCGCAAGGAGACGGAGGAATGCTTTTAAACGCTGTAATTTGGAAAAATACAGGCCTAATCAAGGACATGCGTCTTGTTTGATGCGTAACTTGTGTGTTTGTTTAGAGAGCGTGCGCTTCACTGCCACTTCTTCCTCATTGAAGGTATTATAATCATTTCCTTACCCGGTCAGGAGAGGCGCGATTGACTTTCATCTAGGGTAGAAAGAGCAAAGGAAACTGTTCTTGTGATTTTGGGTACGCGGCAGCCCGACGTGTCCAAAGATAGTCTTGGGTTTGTTTTCACAGTCTATAGCGGTCACTTTGAATCCATTACAGCGGTTGCTGCGGCCCATGTTGATTATTATACTTGTTTATTTAAGGTTTATATACATAAGGTACCAACGTGGTCATAAAGTCTATCTCTCTCTCCTCTAGGTCAATGCTGTCAGAAGACAAGCTGGTGTTCTGCAATGGATTGGTGCTGCACAGGTTCCAGTGCCTTCGGGGCTTCGGAGAGTGGCTGGACTCCATCAGGGACTTCTCCTCCCACCTGCAGAACCTAAACATGGACGCCTCCGCCTTCTCCTGCCTCGCCACCCTGGTGCTGCTCACAGGTGAGGGAACCCCCAACCAATCGTGTTTAACTGATGAACCGCAGCGCGTCTGCTCCGCACACACACACACGCACACACGCACACACGCACACTCTGCTCCAGGAGAACGGGGAGAGGCAGGGGGTGCCGCAGGTCATTGCTCGCCCGGTTTCCTTTGTCTAGAATTTCACCTTTTTTGGTGTTTTTGTGACATCCAGTTGACGTGTCCCTCTGACGTAACACACACACACACACACACACACACACACACACACACACACACACACACACACACACACACACACACACACACACACACACACACACACACACACACACAAATGCTCACCGCACATGGGCTTATGTGTGTGTAGCTGTTTGAAACACAATCCACAGAAGCACCTGCCACACCTGCTTACACCTGGCCCTCTAATCAGTGTGCAAGTGTGAACTCAGACCACACAATACATGAGTGTTTGTGTGTGTGTGTTGTGTGTGTGTGTGTGTGTGTGTGTGTGTGTGTGTGTGTGTGTGTGTGTGTGTGTGTGTGTGTGTGTGTGTGTGTGTGTGTGTGTGTGTGTGTGTGTGTGTGTGTGTGTGTGTGTGTGTGTGTGTGTGTGCGTGTGTGTGTTTTACCACTAGAGTTTAGCTGTCAGTGAACAGCATTAGATGTGCAGATTTATAATTACACTCATAGCTTGAGGTGAAACTGGAAACACTTTCAATTAGGCGTCTTGGGCTCTCTCACAAGGGGATGTTTCCATCTGTGAGTGTGTTACACTTGTAGTGGGTATATTAGCCCTCCCCACATAGCTCAACTTCCTCATCTCCATTCCCCCCCCCCCCCTCTTCTCTTCCTCTTCCTCTACATACACCGTCTAACCCCTCCAACCCCAGCCTTCCTCTCTGGGGGAGCACTTAACTCTGTGCCTGATCGACCAGCCCACTGTGGAGCACAGCTCCGGAATGGCTTCCTCGCTGTTCTCAGTGGCTCTCCACCACCTCTGCAAAGTACACAGCGGACTGCCACTGCAGAGCCGCCAGAGCCACCAGGCAGAGAATCGACCACTTCAGAGTGGCCAGTGCAGAAAGGCAGCCATCGATCCCTCCCCAGGAGCAGAGAGAGAGGAAGAGGGGGATAAGCAGGGTGGAGGGAGAGAAGGGGGGAAAACATGTATGAGGTCTGAAAAGCCACGATGGAAGGAGGGCTGGAGTAGACGCGGCAGCGCACACACAGACACACACACACAACATACAAAAGAACCTCATAAACAAACAACAAATAAGCCTCCGATAATGGATACCTCAAACTGTGACTTGACGCACAGCCCTGCAGACCAGAAGCTTTGCAACGCACACACAAACAAGCCTATCCGTGTGTGTGTTTGTGTGTATGTGGGCGTGTGTATGCAGCACAGTGGCTGGACACCCTGTTCTCTGCAGAATGAGTTAGTGTCACATTAAGTCTGGAACGGCTGCCAGTAGAGTTGCTATGGGCACCAGAGTGTATGTGTGTCTGTGCGTAATTTAATTTTGCGGTTCACAGGACCAAATAATCGGCTAATTGTTGAACACTTGTGTTCTTGTCAATGCGTAGACGATAGGGAGCAATGTGTGGGTACAAATATATATATTCAGCGATGTGTGTGTGTTTGCTCTTGGGGCCTCGCAGGGGGCTTATTAGGTTAGAGTGTGTATTGATCCGTGGAGACACAGGGATAGGTTAAGGCCTGTTAGGAACATGAGCCTCGCCGGCGCTTAAGGAGGCAGAATTCAATATATCAAGAAGAAGACGTTGCTAATGCCCATTCAGCACAATGAGCTGCTGGCTTTATATTTACAGCTGTGACTCACTTTGGGAAGAAAGAATAATCCTGAGTTTCTCTGTCCTCTTGTTGTGCCCACAGAGCAAGTCCCCGGTCTGAAGGAGCCCAAGAGGGTGGAGGAGCTCCAGAATAAAGTGATCTGTTGTCTAAGGGACCACCTGGGTTTTGGCTCTTCCCCCACCTCCTCCTCCTCCTCCTCCTCCTCCTCCTCCAAGGCGGCCCCTGCGCTGAACCGTGTCCTGGGCCTGAGGGCGGAGCTTCGGTCACAGAGGACCCAGGGCCTCCAGAGGATCTTCTACCTGAAGCTGGAGGACCTGGTGCCCCCGCCGCCCCTCGTTGACAAGTTCCTGGACACGCTGCCATACTGAGGCCGGACTGCGCTTGCGCCCCCCCCCCCCCCCCAATGGCGTGCCCACGGTCCCTGTTTAAGCTCCAGCAGCCCCCCCTCCAGCCGTCCCCCGCCACCCAGGAGCACGCTACCCACACGTCCCCAAAGAGAGAAAAAGAACCACGACTCACAGCGCTCACTCCCCCTCCG
>OLKM01001323.1:67781-97781 GCA_900291075.1 Melanogrammus aeglefinus | reverse complement strand
GAGGTCCAGATCAGCTCGCAGCCTCGTTAAACACAATCGATTGCCTCTGTGACATTTCACAGCACATGCCCCCTATACTGTCACCACCATCAATCAATCAGGGGCCCTCCTGCACACCAGCATGAGAGCCTTTTCAGACCCACTGATACAGATGTCAAGAATGGTGCGTCCACCAGCTTCAGCCTCGTACACAGTGAGCGCGGCATGTGACAGGGAGGCAGAAGGAGTTTGGAGTAAACAACTATAGACAGAAAACATACAGACACATATGCACGCAACATCTATAGACAGAACAGAGGCACCGGACACACGTTCATTGTAGAAAATAACATTAAAACATTGATAATGATAAATGATAAAGGAAAATGAATTATTATTTATTATACATGCACATAAGTGCTTACGCGTAAACGTTGTCCCACACCTTTTGGCGCCTTCAGGTTTCCTGTAATGTTTATCTTTGCGCAGAAAAAAACATTGTATGTGTGTGAGTGTGTGTGTGTGTGTGTGTGTGTGTGTGTGTGTGTGTGTGTGTGTGTGTGTGTGTGTGTGTGTGTGTGTGTGTGTGTGTGTGTGTGTGTGTGTGTGTGTGTGTGTGTGTGTGTGTGTGTGTGTGCGTGTGTGTGTGTGTGTCTCTCTATGTCGATATACATACTGGACCGCCAGCATTTGTGTGTTTATCCTGACTGATTGCTGAGTAATCTAACACAAACACATAGCAGGGACCACTGCCAAATATATATCCGCACACAAAAATACACCCATACACTCAAATACACATGCATGCATGAGGAACTGTCAGTCTCCCAAACTAATCGATGCTCACCGACAGATTGCAGATACCCCCAGAGTCTTAATTAGAGCTCTCATTAGAACACACACACACACACACACGCACACACACACACACACACACACACACACACACACACACACACACACACACACACACACACACACACACACACACACACACACACACACACAAACACATATGCACACATACAGACAAACACACACAAACACACACACACACATTAAAACAGACATAGACAGACACAAAATATAACATGAACGTATCCATTCAACTAAAACATTATTCAAATCATAAACAGAACATATTCAAATGTCAGGTAATGAACAGGTACACAAAACAACAATAATTGTGCTACAGATTATAGTCAATATCGTTAATAACCACAGAAGGATACCTTAATACCTCATATGGTTAATTGCTATATTAGCTCGACACAGGACTGAGACCTATAGATTATAGGCTTTAATTGGTTCTCTCTTCTTCTTGTGAACACCTGACTGGTGATCATGTTGCCAATGAGCAAATAGCAGGCCACCTGCCGAATATCCATGATCTGAAACCAAGTTCAAACCCAGCGGAAGAGAAAGAAGGGGGGGGGGGGGGTTCCCTACTGACTTTGTCTCCTGCTGACACACTTCCTGGATTAAATATTGAGAATACTAAGTACACAAACACACTGTGACACTCACACACACACACACACACACACACACACACACACACACACACACACACACACACACACACACACACACACACACACACACACACACACACACACACACACACACACACACACACACACACACACACATCCACACCCATGCATACATGCTGACAAATATCAATAATTCTGAGAGTAAGAAAAAGACTGTGAGACGGATCAAGAATGTGAGAAATAGAGAGAGAGAGAGAGAGAGAGAGAGAGAGAGAGAGAGAGAGAGAGAGAGAGAGAGAGAGAGAGAGAGAGAGAGAGAGAGAGAGAGAGAGAGAGAGAGAGAGAGAGAGAGAGAGAGAGAGAGAGATGGTTGAACAAAGAGGAAAAGAAAGGCTTAGAAATGCACACATAAACATACACACAAATGCACAAGCAATACCATATGTCTACAGAAGGCCACCAGAGAAATCCCCAACTGTATTTTTCCTAAGGTGATAAGCATCCACAGAAGGAAGAGTGTGGATGTTCAGCCTATACATGTCAAAGGTGATGAAGGATGGGGTATATGCCATATAGAAATTTACCAGAAGAGGTTAAAAGATAAAGTAGATATCACATGCTTTCACATGCGCACACACCGACACCTTGACACACGACACCCCGACATGGACACACACCGACACCGACACACACACACACAAACCGACAAACACTCACAGTCACACACACTCAAACACACACACAAACACACACACACAAACACACACACACACACACACACACACACACACACACACAAACACACACACACACACACACACACACACACACACACACACACACACACACACACACACACACACACACACACACACACACACACACACACACACACACACACACACACACACACAAAGTTGTCATGTCACATCTAATCAATAGTATTTGTTTGGCATGATCGATGAAGAGTATTCATGCTGTCAATAGTGCAGAGCCTAACAGCACAGAGATCAAATCTGGTTGACACATTCACAAAAACAAATAAAAATCATTCCTGTCGTTTTTTCTCGAAATCCCATCAGTCGAAAAGGTGGAACCTCTTAGAAACATTTCATCATCATTAGGGTAGTTGGCGTTGACTAACCCCTATGCGACACGATTGTTTCAACAAGGAACTGATCGAGTTCTAGAAGTTGGTGTCGGAAACCATATCGTGCGGACCCGGAACTGAAGTGTTGGTAAACAAAGGAGAGTCTCTAACTTAAAGATTGGAACGGGAGAGTTTATTGTGATCAGAGACGAAACTGTCGGCGTTTTTAACAGGCTGTACGATTCGAATCCGTTAAATTACATCTTATATCCAGTTCACTTATGGGTAAGCGAAACACACAACACTGACATACAGCACACGTCAGTAGACTGCTGGGACAGATGAGTTATATTGGAGCTATCCGACTCTGAAAGCGAGGTCCTCATGCTTATTGTTACGGTAACCAACTTGTTTCAACACTAATATAATGTTTGATGCTGTTAAGAGTTATTTTTGGTAGTGGTGTTTATCTCATGTAACTTATGACCTTTATTAGGCACTGGATCACTGGAAGCCTGCAAACTACCCAACCTGCCTGGAACCACCAGTGTTCTTCTTCTTAGTGAATAAAACACACACAAAAAGTACACTGACCCAGATACCAATGTACTACTAATGAGATACCAATATGTTAGCTCAATATAGAACTAACAGTATTTTGTTTTTCTATTGATCCAAAATAGGGTATGTATATATATATATATATATATATATATATATATATATATATATATATATATATATATATATATATATATATATATAGTGTGTGTGTGTGTGTGTGTGTGTGTGTGTGTGTGTGCTGTGTGTGTGAAGTGGGGGAAGCCCCTAACTGTATATGATGATTGTATATGTACGTCTTAATGTTTACAGAGTGGTGTACATTAGTGCTGGAGGTGTGAGAAGGCCCAGTGTGTGACTTAAGCCTAGATGTTGGCTGCCATCACCAGGCCACTATCATGGCATGGGAGGGCAACAAGCTGACAATCAGACGCCTGGAGGCACCTGTACAGAAGTTTGTTAAAGTGGCTCTGCCCACAGACCTGGAAAGACTGCAGAAACACCACAACAATATACTGAAGGTAGGAGAGAGAGAGAGAGAGAGAGAGAGAGAGAGAGAGAGAGAGAGAGATTCACTCACTCTAGTTTCTATCCCTCTCTACATGTTACACACATTTTTAACAGAGAGAGAGAGACAACACAGACGCACAAGTCAAAGGCATACACATTGACAACTGATTCGTGAACATTCTTCTTTTAGTTTCAACGTGGTCAAGAATGGGAACGCCTCCACCAGGAGCACATCAATGCCAGCAGAACTGTACAGGTAAATAAGTGTGCCGTAGCTGTATGTGTGCTAGTGCAACTGGTGCTCCATGAGCAGGTCTGTATACGTCTGCTCCTGGCTTCGGTGTGCAGCACCTCGGGGAGGCTGCTGCCTGGATGGCAGCGTGTTTCCTAAGGTGAAATAGTTCCAAACAGATGCCCTCCTATCCTCTCAATCCACCCCAGAGACACACACAGAGTGCTTTACCGTGTCCACACGGTGTTAATCCAGATCCAGGCCTACTCAGGTGTGTGTGTGTGTGTGTGTGTGTGTGTGTGTGTGTGTGTGTGTGTGTGTGTGTGTGTGTGTGTGTGTGTGTGTGTGTGTGTGTGTGTGTGTGTGTGTGTGTGTGTGTGTGTGTGTGTGTGTGTGTGCGCGCGCGTTTGGTGTGTCATAAGTAAGCAGGAGATGGTCAAGTGATGTCCAACATGCTCTGGCGTGCTGCAGGTTCCACTCCCAGCAGAGCCTCACACTCTGTTACGCCTTTCATGTCATGTGATCACATCTCATGTTCTGTTGGTCAGATTTCAATCAAGAAGGCCAGGAACATAGTTGGCTCTGACAAAACACACGCTTCTTTAGAAATGTGTGTTTATTTATTCTCAATAGGCTCAAGTTATAATCATGTGTCCTGTTAACAGTGGTGTTTGATGACATGTCAACAGTGGTGTTTGATGACATGTCAACAGTGGTGGTTGATGACATGTCAACAGTGGTGTTTGATGACATGTCAACAGTGGTGGTTGATGACATGTCAACAGTGTTGTTTGATGACATGTTAACAGTGGTGTTTGATGACATGTCAACAGTGGTGGTTGATGACATGTTAACAGTGTTGTTTGATGACATGTCAACAGTGGTGTTTGATGACATGTCAACAGTGGTGTTTGATGACATGTCAACAGTGGTGTTTGATGACATGTCAACAGTGGTGTTTGATGACATGTTAACAGTGGTGGCTGATGACATTAACAGTGGTGCTAAATTAAATGTTAACAGTGGTGCTTAATGACATGTTAACGGCGATGTTTGATGACATGTTTACACAGTGGTGCTTAATGAAATGTTAGCAGTGGTGCTTGATGACATGTTAACAGTGGTGTTTGATGACATGCTAACAATGGTGTATGATGGGTGCATGATGACATGTTAACAATGATGCTTGATGCGATGTTAACGGCGGTGTTTGGACTCTCTCCCTGCAGCAGCTCAGGGCCAACCTCAGGGAGATGGAGAAGCTGTGCGGGCGTGTCCGCCCTGAGGATGGCCCCGCCCTGCAGCAGTTGGTCACGCCCATCAGGGAGCGAGCACTTGCCGCGGCTCAAGACTTCCTCCTTCTACACTCTAACCCCGCCCCCTGCCCCCGTTGGTCTGATCCATCGTCCACCGGCCACCCCGCTGACCAGGTGGGGTACGAGCCCCCGCCCCTCTGCCAGGCTCAGCTCCGCCTCCCGGAGATCCCTGCCAAGCAGAACGCCGCCGAGTCCTGGGACAGCCTGGAGGAGGTGCGCCTTGTCAATCTCTTACTGTGTTCAGATTAGGTCGACTCATCGCCAAGCATCCTGACTGTGTAGCATAGACCAGAGGAGTGCGTGTTGTGAGTGTCACTAGAGCCGTCATGGAAAGTCAACGCCTGGTAATTACTCCCTTAGGACCTGAAGGATCTCAGCGGCCTGGTGACGGAGTTCTCCCTGCTGGTCCATGTGAGTGATCATCAGCTCGTTGAGGTCCTCGGTCCTCGGTCCCGAATCACTGGGTCTTTGCTTTCCTGTTCTGTATCAAGCAGTCGCTCTCACAGCTCCAAAAAGAGTGTGTGTGTGTGTGTGTGTGTGTGTGTGTGTGTGTGTGTGTGTGTGTGTGTGTGTGTGTGTGTGTGTGTGTGTGTGTGTGTGTGTGTGTGTGTGTGTGTGTGTGTGTGTTCAGTAGGCTTCCTCAACACATTAAGCGGTTGATGGGCCCCTGAGGCCCCTGACTACAGCAGGAGCAGCAGAGAGGAGTGCGTGTCTAGGGTGGCGGGGTGATGATAGGGATGGAAGGTGTGTGGTGGAGGGCCGGGGGGGGGGGGGGGGGGGGGGGCGTCCACGGGGGCAGAGTGGGAACTAGACGGAGGGCAGAGCAGGTGGAGAACAGACTGCTCAGATTATGGCTCTGTCCTCGGGGAGGGAGAGAGAGAGAGAGAGAGAGGGAGAGAGCGAGGGAGGGAGAGGGTATTGTGCGCATCTCCTGGATGAACCTCTGTTGGTATCCTCATGTATATTTGATATCCTAACATTAAATAACATTCTTTAACTTTCCATCCCTTTCAATTCTGGGAAAATAAAACATTTAAAATCATTGGAATTAGGGTCCCACTAAGAGAAAATAAAAAGATCTGATAATACGACTAATGTACAGAGAAAAGCAAAATGCAGAAGAGATGCAGAAAAGAAACGCCTCTTTCAGTAGTCAAAACAAGCACCTCTATGCATCAGTTCTCAGTGTTTTATGCAACTGCCTGTTTTCTAAAAAACAGTCTGCCAGCTTAGAATTCAGTAGTAAGTCATAATAGACTGCTTAGCCATAGGCCTATCTACTATAGGACATCACAAGACAGGACGTATCCCGGTGTGGTATTGAATCAGGGGGGAGGGGTTTTGGGGGCTGGTCTGGCTAATGATGGGGGAGGAGGAGGAGGAGAAGAGAAAGGTACTCTGCTTTGTTTTGCTGGTCACTGTGACTGTCCGGCCCCCACACAGGGAGACAGCTGCCACTCTGAATATTTCATGAGCACAACACAATGGACAAAGACCCACACACAGACCCACACACACACACACGCTATAATCCTCCCTTGACCTACCCAGAGCTCCCAAACCCTCACCAGACACACACCTTTGTGCATAGATACACACATTAATCCTAATTTATGGTGGAGACAAGAAGCAGGTCAGGTATTAAGTAGGGTGACTGCAACACCGTGTTCAGTGTTCAGTGTGTATGCGCCTTCTGCCCTACGTGCGCAGGCTTTTGACCATATGTTGGTTGGTTTGTGTTTGACACTGGAATATAAATACACACTGATATATTTGAACATAAAATATATTTCATGTTCTTTGTAGTTACCATCAGCGTATGTGTCACATGTTGTGATGGTGGTCAATTAAGATGTTGCTGATAATGCTGCTGATGAAAACTGTACCATGACAACATGCAGGTTCAGTTGTATCTCTCAGAATGGCAGGTCAATTACGATGTTGCTGATAATGCTGCTGATGAAAACTGTACCATGACAACATGCATGTAGAATCAGGCTGTTAAGAGGAAGACTGGGCCAGACTTTTAATCTGCTATCACGTTTCAGAACACATGTTCTTCTATTCGGTTTCTATGCTGTCTTTTATATGCAGAATGCAATGTTTTTCATTTTGCAATATCGGTTACACAAATATGTTAATTACTAAATATGGTTCAGGCCTTTGGCACAGGCATATTCCGTGTGTGTGTGTGTGTGTGTGTTGGTGACTGAGAGAAAGTGTGCGTGTTTGTGTGTTTGTGCATGCATGCGTGTGATTGTGTTTATGCATGCGTGTTTAAATGTTTATAAATATGTGTGTGGGGGTGGGGGAGGGGTTGGGGGTCTCCAGTGTATAACCCTGTCCATCAGTCCCAGCAGGAGAAGATTGACAGCATAGAAGACAACGTCAACACAGCAGCTGCCAACGTGGTGGAGGGGACCAGGAGCCTGGGGAAGGTGTGTACGTGCACCAGTTGCCGAGTGTGTGTGTGTGTGTGTGTGTGTGTGTGTGTGTGTGTGTGTGTGTGTGTGTGTGTGTGTGTGTGTGTGTGTGTGTGTGTGTGTGTGTGTGTGTGTGTGTGTGTGTGTGTGTGTGTGTGTGTGTGTGTGTGTGAGAGAGAGTGATGTTTCCGAGATGGAGAGATCGATGGCACTTTGCCTCCCAGCCATTCCACAGCGTTTGTCCCTATTGATCTGCTCAAATACGAAGGAAAGCTGCAATTAAGGAAATAGAGAGGGAAGAGGAAAGGGAAGGATGACTGATGGAGACACAGGGTAAGAGTGTTGACCAGGCCGTGTGTGTGTGTGTGTGTGTGTGTGTGTGTGTGTGTGTGTGTGTGTGTGTGTGTGTGTGTGTGTGTGTGTGTGTGTGTGTGTGTGTGTGTGTGTGTGTGTGTGAAAATCCTCACATGGATTTTAGCGGCAGAAATCTTTAAAAGATATTTCACACAACACATAACAAACAATCCAACTTGTGTATAATGACAACAAGTGAATAGAATAAACTTAGTCAGCCACCTTCCTCAACCTTGCATACAATGGATGTGTCTCATTTGTTGTGAACGAGTTCATATCAAAAGACAGATGAAACATTTTGCAATGTTTTATTGGAAAGACAATATATCAAAACAATCGTTGGGCGGCAATGTAAAATGGCATTCATCATGTATCTTACTTCATTGAGGGATGTATTTTGAATCAAAAGGTTGGTACACAATATGGGAGGATGTTATTTGATCCTTTTGATTTGAGGTATTGAATCAAGCCCTGCTCAAGGGCACTGCCATGAATGTGGAGACCACTTTCAGTTCCCTTACACAGCTTCAGTGCAGAGCCGCGTCGGCCTTCCACTCACAAGCCTCCATAATTGTAATTTCATTTCCAACCCTTTTTTCGGACATACCCAGTCCTTTCAGCTGGGCTTCACCCACCCTAACCAATGGATCCCCCTGCATCCTTAAACGGACCGGCCCTAGCCATGAGGGACTCCTGGTGTTAGCTTCCTAGGAACGGTTATGGGCGGCATGTGGCTCAGGAGGTAGATCTGGTTTGGCTGGTAAACCGAAAGGTTGCTACTTCGATCCCTGGAGGGCAGAGGTGTCCCTGAGCAAGACATCTCACCCTGCTCCCAAGGCTGTCGCCTTGCATGGCTGACACTGCCGTCGGTGTGTGAATGTGTTCGTGAATGGGTGAATGTGAGGCACTATTGTAAAATCGCTTTGAGTGGCCACTGGTGAGAAAAGCACTGTATAAATGAAGTCCATTTACCATTTCTGTATGTTATCTAAACTACCAGTGCGTCCATGGTGCACGTCGACCACGGGCAAGCCCATAAGGACACCCAAACCAGCTGGCCTTGTGCCGCGTGGGACCATGACAGCGCATGGTGACCTGTGCTCGTTTATTCTTTTTATTTTTTTTGTGAGTGGTGTGCTGAAATATTTACTCCATTTTTTCTTCTTACTTATTTTTTTCTTTAATGGCGTCGCAATTTTCCTTTTAGGAATCCACATTTGAATCTGAAGTTAGACCGACGTTGGTTCGATCTCAAGCCGTGTCTTGCATTAGGAAGATGTCTCTCTATGTGTTTATTAAGTCACATATGGTTGTGCGGATCGGTTCACATAAGCTCAAATCGGGGTATGCTTATAAATGTTTGAAACTAAAAACACGGTCACACAAAGAGTCACACCTCAGTGCTGAATTGAATCCATGTTTATTAATGATCTGTTAGAGGTTTTATTGATGAGCAATTTCTCCATATGTCACAAAATGATAAATGGGGACAGACGTTTAAGGTGACATTTGCTCCATGCGTCAGCAGAGCTGGTCTAAGGAGAGGAGGTTCAGGGAGATATAGAAGATGAAAGCCATGTTAGATGTTTCGGCGTGTGTTTGAACCGCGGTTATCCGTCATCGGTTCAGACAACATTAACGCACGCCTTTGCGTTCACAATTGCTCAGACCTTCGCCATCTTTTTTTTTCGACTTCAACCCAAAACCCTTTCAACTGAACTCTGATTAAATTAAAATTACCTCGACGGCCATGGGCTGGGACGAGGGACGCAAGCTTTTGAACCGGATTAATGGTGATGTATAATCAAGGTGTGTGTGCGTGTGTGTGTGTGTGTGTGGGAGGGTGGTCAGAACTCCTATTAATTGCCATCAACCTTAAAGAGCACCTTCTGCTGTGATGATAAGGCTGTAATAACGGGGGCGGGGCCGACATCTCTCAGATTCCTCAGTAACAGAGATAATAATAATACTAATAATAAAACCAACGCTCTTTGAAGCCGCCCGGCTGGGGTGTAGACCCATTTGAATTCCTCTCCCCTGTTCCGTGTGCCAACGTGTGATCAATCATTAAAGAATATAAGCGTCTTGTATCGCTAAACGAGGTCTAGCAGCCTCAAAGGACTCACAACTCCAAAGGTTGGTGTGTGTGCGCCTGTGTATCTTTTTCTCGGCAGAATGTAATATGTATTTTTCCTATAAAATATATACATAAGCAAGTCCCTCTTTCTGTCTGTCTGTAGGCGGTGGGCTACAAGTTGGCCGTGCTGCCCATGGCCGGGGCCCTTCTGGGTGGGGTGCTTGGGGGTCCTATTGGCCTGCTGGCGGGGTTCAAAGCCGCCGGGATTGCGGCGGCCCTGGGGGGTGGCGCGCTGGGCTTCGCTGGGGGGAGCCTGGTCCAGAAGCAGCGCAAAGCCACGGTGGAGCTGCAGATGAAACGGCTGAACGCACCGCCTGACCACAAGCCCCCCGAGAAGAGCGACTGAAGAGACAGTCCTACAGTGGGGGTCGGGACACCCGCCCCTCTGTAGACAACAGGGGACGGCGGTGTCCCATGAGTCACACTACAGCATGCGGTTGCTGTGCCTTGCAAAGCAGAGTGGAAGTCACGGCAGTAATCAACACTAACTTGATTGTTTTTCGTCAACCTCTATCGTTTCTCTGGAAAGCTTTAGCTGTTCAGGGCAATATATACTTGTATTCTTCAAGATTGATTCCCTCCCTCTTCTGTGAAATGCTGTCCCACTTTAAACATCAAAACTATAGCACTAAGTATAGTACTTTCATATATGGATGAGATTTGAATATGTAAATTAATAATTGTATAAAAGTGCCTAACGAGATCACGTCATTGGTCCAAACATGCCATTAATGCTGCCGTTTAATTGCCAAATTAAAATGGATATTTTCCACCTTCTTGACCCTCAGCATAAACCCAGTCACTGTAGGAATAAGTAGACACAAAAATAACAAGTCGGACAACAAACTTATCTTGTAAAATGGTTTTAATTTAATCTTTTCAAGTCGGCTACTCTCATGATGTGATGACTTGATTTTTAAAAATGTTGCTCACCGTCCCCGATCTCCCCCATCAACATGCAGGCCGCCGTGGGCCTGTTGGAAAAAAAATAATAAAAAGAAGGCAAAGGTGCACAGCATCGAACTAACAAACTTTGTCCCAATGCCTCGAGTTACCCTACAACACAGCCCATTGAGGCGGGCCTGGATCTTGCAAACGGTGTGGGGGGGGAAATCAAATGAGGAGCCTTCTATGAAGAAATAAGAATCAAACCCTCCCAGGCTGCAGACCGTGTGCTCCCAGGAGGAAGCCGTCTGGTAGCTGGGGGTCAAACATGAGAGGGGGAAGCCCACCTCAGCAAAGACGGGTTAAACCAGACATTGCAATAATTCAGGGCCATGTCTCAGAACTTCATTGGAAACACGACCCCCATTTAGTACCATTCAGGCTGAGTGCCAACAGGCCGCCCCCAGCTTCTTTTATTGGGGTCACAGGTTCTTTTTATCTTGTCAAATTGTCTACGGTGTTAAAGAGGCCGATATGCACGAGAACTCACGGAGAAGTCGCTACTTCAAACTAACATGTTATTGTACATTGCGCTACACAAATGGATTTGGGTAGAACTCTGAAGCCAAGGACACACGGTACTGACTGTACTGGAAAACCCCACAGAACTGAACCAGAGACCTGGAGTGAGGGAGCCCACCTTGGTTTGTTTTTTTTACAAACAAAAATAAAATAAAGAAAACTCTGCGTTTAATTTAGACCATGATGACAGACACGCCGACGTAGCACACACATATTTACAAGCGCCAAAAAAAAAAAAAGTAAAAACACATTTTTGATGTCCTAAAGCCCGCCTTAACATCGCCCCCCCCCCCCCCCCCCCCTCCGTCTATCCAAATAAAAATTGTACGTGTAAGAGTTATGAAAATATAGGTTATCCCAACACAGCTGTGTCTTGGACTGCACTCCTCCATCTCCTCCTATTTCTTCAGTAAGGGTATTGGTGTTGCTGTTGTGTCCCGCTGGCCTGTCCCGTCCCCGTCCCCCTCCCACTCCTCCCCTCCCCCCCCTGGCCCCGGGGCGCGGCGTGGAGTCTAGAGATCAGTGTGAGGCGCTGGGTGGAGGTCACAGCTCATCGCGGTCCCTGCTTAGGATGGTGTAGCGGGTTTCGCTGGGGGCCAGCTTCTGGAAGGAGCTCTCTGGGGGGTTGCTGGCCACCACTTCTATCATGTCCTCCTGGATCAAAAACACACACAAACACAGACGCACTTGGCTTAGCGCCAATGGGGGCGACACGGCAGCGGGGTTGTTTAAGTAGCCGGTGGTCCCTGTTGGGGGGGGGGGGGGGCCTCACCTGTCCTGGCGTGCTGTCTGTGGGGTCAGGTCCGTGGTGGAACTCTCGATGTAGCTTCCCAGAGTGGAGGTCCAGCACAAACTGTCTCAGCTTGCCATGGATCCTGAATTTGACACGCAGAAAGCACTATCATATTAGCGGTCTGCCTCGCGGCTACATCCCTGCCACATTCCCACACACACAGGGAAAGGGCGGCAATTCCGGACCCCAGCGTTGAAATAAAACAACATTACTGTGGACAAGCAATAAGAGACATTAATCTCCCGGGACGGGACCCGTGGCAACATTAATCCACATTAACACAACGCTTTGAAGTGTGCTTTATTAATGATGGAAGGCCGTGTGACAATAGCCTGGTAGAACAGGAAAGCCCAACAATTAAAGCTAGCTGTGTGTCAGAACAGCGCGCAACACAAGGCTTTTGTATATACATACACACACACACACACCATACGTTGCACTAATGTCATTACGGGCTGTGTGTGCCACATGCACTGGTGGGAGAGATAGTGATGTGATGAAATTAGGTTGCTTGAATGGGGGGAGGGGGTGCTTGGTCCTCAGGGCTACGCCTATCTGATCAAACCATGATTGGAGAGGATGGGGGACAGAGTGTTGGTGGGCAGAATAAATAGGATTAAATCAGATTAGACTGGATTAGTTTAGCCCTAATTGCACGTGCCAAATCATGTCACATTAGCAGCGGTGTCCTGGCCCATTAATAAAGGACTGATTTCAAAAGGTGTGACATCTCTGCTTGGTGTGTGTGTGTGTGTGTGTGTGTGTGTGTGTGTGTGTGTGTGTGTGTGTGTGTGTGTGTGTGTGTGTGTGTGTGTGTGTGTGTGTGTGTGTGTGTGGTCTGTGTGTGTGTGTGTGTGTGTGTGTGTGTGTGTGTGTGTGTTGCGTGTGTGTGTGTGTGTGCGCGCATGCGTGTGTGTGTGATGTGTCCCTGGTCCTATTTGTAGTGCCTCATCTCTATGGATAAAACAGGTTGTAATATATGTTCCCGTCCCTATTTGTAGTGCCTCATCTATGGATAAAAAGGTTGTAAATAAATGTACTTACATGAGGTCTTTGAACTCGGGGAAGACATACATATGTCTGAAGGAGTCGATGGCAATGACGGGACACTCGGCGGGGGTCTTCTGGATGTGCAGCAATGGATGGCGGAACTTTTCGCAATCTGCATGCAGGAAGTTTATAGAGCCTGTGGAACGAGGAGGGAGTCAACACAAGCCAACCCATATACTGGTTCTTTGTTGACACGCGGAGCAGTCATTCCTGTTCCACAATGACACTCCACAGCAACTCCAGCCAAAGTGTCTGGCCGCATAGACAAAAGAAGTGGTGGCTTCCACACGTGATCACTGTTCTGCCCTGTGGCGCACCTTTTTCACTGATTAGCTGGCGGGCCACTTCCTGTTGGAATTGCTCCAAGCTCTCTGTGTCTTCCTTGACGTGGAACAAGATGAGGAAGGGGATCCCTTCCTCTGTCAGTTCCTGGAGAAAAACCACAGGACAAGAAAAGTCACGGTATCTCCAATGGCCTGTGTTTCCACCGTCACCCTATACCACCAGGACATGTGGATGCGTGCGTGGATGCAAATAGAACACACACCTCTCCGTTTTCAAATGTGATTTCCCTGACGAGTGGGACACACTTGTCCTGGGTCCAGGCGTAGCTGAGGTCAAAGCTAGGTAAGGAGCCTAGGAAGACCATGTCTGGGACCGCCTCACCCACGGGCTTGAAGATCACATTGTCTCCGCTGAAGCGCTCCGTCTGGGACACCTCACTAGGGAGGGTAGAGGAAAGTAATCAGCCAATAAGTCATGAACTAAATCGTAAAATTAATCTTCATGTCAACATAGTGGTCACGATTAAACCAATGAATGGGCTGGAACAGGTTTTGTGAGGTGAGCCTTTGGGGAGCTGATCAAACAAGCTTGGGTCTTACCCGAAGGCAGCAAAGAACACGCAGTCGTCTCGAAGGATGTTGGCCACCTTCTCGAATGTGTGGTAGCCCTCCGAGTCCTTTGTTTCAAAGTAACCTATGATGTTTCTCTTGCTCCTCTGATGACCCAGAGAAGGAGAAAGCACAGACGGGACGTGAAAAAGAGGCAAACATCCCATCTCGTATAGAACAGTCATCAAGGGGCCCGCAGCATAGATGTCAACTCTATATCTTTATTTGTAATCCATTTCAAACTCACATCCACTTTATTCAGCTCCTCCAGGGACTGGGCCTCTTTGATGGGGTCCACCTTCTGCTGGCGGATAAAGTCGGCGATGGCCGCCACCGACCGCTGGCCCCTATACTCCCTCTTCATCATCATTCCATTACGGAACAACTTCAGCGTCGGGTATTTTGATATACGGTACCTCTGGGCGATGTCCGCTAAAGAGTGAGCAGAAAAAATGTATCCAATGAAATGTAGAGGAAAAAATGTAAACAAGTGGGTGGGTGGGGCTGCACACAGACAAGAGATAAACTGCAGCCGGGAAACACTGACTTCAGCCAGGGCTGCGCTCTGATCTGCTACATAAAAGCTGCCCCCCACCAAGAGTAAATATTCTCTTGGCACACAGTGAATGAATTTGTGTGCTTGAGTGTGCGTGTGTGTGTCGTGTGTGTGTGGGGGTATAAGAGTGTGTCAGTGTGCGTGTGCGTGTGCTCTGATCTGCTACATAAAAGCTGCCCCCCACCAAGAGTAAATATTCTCTTGGCACACAGTGAATGAATTTGTGTGCTTGAGTGTGCGTGTGTGTGTGTGGGTGTGTGGGGGTATAAGAGTGTGTCAGTGTGCGTGTGTGTGTGGCGGGTGTCAATCTCTCCGCGGGGAGTCTCTAAGCCTCCAGTCTTCACAGGCAGCAGTAGTTTTGTCATTAGTCTTCAAACAGTTTGCAGGTCATCAATAATTCTATTTAATTTGCTTTATCTCAAAAGGCTGCGGCTGGCGGTTCATGTGCCACTACTTTGGTGTGCTCTGTATCTATGCATTCATATAGGGGACACGGAAGAGCAGAGCAGCTGTGTGTGTGTGTGTGTGTGTGTGTGTGTGTGTGTGTGTGTGTGTGTGTGTGTGTGTGTGTGTGTGTGTGTGTGTGTGTGTGTGTGTGTGTGTGTGTGTGTTTAAGGCGTGGTCCGAAACAGGAGAGCAAAACACTTAATATCTAACTAATGTATAAATCTCTATGATGTATCTTAGTGTTGCCATGACAAGCACTATCCCGACTTTCTTACAGGTACTTTATTTTTTTAACCTTTAGATTTTTGAATCAGAATTCAGTCCACACATTTTACAAAGATACTAATGTAGGGCCGCCACCAACCGACAAACTCCAGGCAGACTTACAATGTTGGTCACAGTCGACGCGGGCGAAGACCACCTGCGTGATGTCAGGGTACTCCTCCCTGGCCAGGTTGGAGGCCTCCTCAAAGATGGGATGGAGCATTTGGCTGAACCGACACCTGTGATACAGCGGCAACTACATGAGCCCCTTAGAACCTTTAATATAACAGTGGCAATATCTCCCTATCACTGTCTTCAACATGTTTTTAAGTGTAACAAATGATACATGAACAGAATAATTAGAAAAAAATGTAATCAAGAGACTTCTCTTTGATTGAAGCATTTTACCAAGGTAAGACAAACCTATCAAGCTCGACATGCAAAATAATGAATCCATAAAATTGCATTAATAATAAAAAACAATATGTCCTAGAGAACAGGACAAGCATAGACTTACCAATCTGCATAGAAGTTGACTAATGCCACCCCAGCATTATCTGCAAACGATACAATAGGCATCATAGTCAGCTCACTATGTCAAGATCGATCAAGCTATATTTCGCAGTTAAGATAGTTAAGATAATGGAAACTAAAAAGTTATGAGGTCTTACTGAGAATTTCCTCAATGTTGCCTGTGTCAAGACTGGTTATCTCTGCCTTCCCAGGGGTAGAGAGGCCCATCACCTGTAGACAAAGCGGGTTGATGCGGTGTTAGGGCATGCCTGGTGTCTAGCAGAGGTAGAGGCACAGGTCAGGCTCAATCAATACTTTGATGTCCTTAAAATAAATTGAATTTTTATTGGCCCAAAAAACTTTTCTGTTGTTTTACACACATGGAAAGAAACACTATTTTCTATGCACTTTCATTTTACTCAAGCAATTAAGTAACGCATCTAATTTTGCCTAAACACTTTAGGGTCCCGACATGTTGGAAAATATGGTCATGAAAGATGGTAATCAAACAATGCCTTTTCTGGCCTACCATGTTATATTCAATTTGGTATAAACTTCTAAACCATCACAGCTATTATGGCGTTGTCAAATACATTGAGCAGGCTTGACTTTATCCAAACACTGCTGACATCCTTGTCCAACCGGACATCTTTGTCAACTTAGCTATGTCAAACTAGTATAGCTTGTGATGATAGGATGAACCATCAGCGTTGTCTAGGTGTCAGAGTAACGTCATTTGCATATCAGAGAACGGCTACGCCTGCGCTTGACTTGTTCCAGGGTAGTTTCCCAACGCAAATAATGAGGCTCGTCTGATATACATACATTATGTCATTAAACCATAACCAACAGAGCCAGCGGTGCAGTTCAACTTGTTCCGCCTGTCCATAACTAACTGTTAGGTACAATATGTGTATTGATCCACTGACACGATCATTCATGTAGTTAGGATCATACCATTTCCTGGGAGACCTGATATTCATTCAAAATATAAAGTTTTCATTTAAGGCCTAAACCCCAACATCACACAGCTGCGGCTGTGTCCAGTTCCGGGTTGTCAGCCAATCAGAATGAGCCACAACAGAGGAATTCACCCAGCGACCAGCATCACTCCGGATGAGAGACACAGCTGCACGGAATCCACTGAGAAATGTGCAATATATCTCCAAATAAGCGACATAATTCTCAATCAAAAACAAACACCAGTTAACAGCGATTAAACATGATAACCGGCCCTGTGACGTGTGATCCACACATATGATCATTGGGATGTGTGCTAGGCCGTTTATATTATAGTTTAATTTGACAGGTATCTTACGATCGGGGACGTCTAGTTTTCCGGTTTTTGTGTATGGGCTACTTGGATGAACTTGCTATTTGCTAAATAGTGATTCATCTCTCCCCTGCCGATAGTTTATATGATGGCTACGGTGAGCTAACCTGACCGGCTAGGGTTAGCTCAC
Source organism: Melanogrammus aeglefinus (assembly GCA_900291075.1). Classification (NCBI taxonomy): domain Eukaryota; kingdom Metazoa; phylum Chordata; class Actinopteri; order Gadiformes; family Gadidae; genus Melanogrammus; species Melanogrammus aeglefinus. Next base: position 80,237 of record OLKM01001323.1, on the reverse strand, counting down.
CACAGCTAAGACATTTTCTTGTACTTTACAAAGCAGAAATTCATGCGCTTACCAGTAATATTGAAGTGAGGAAGCGGATATCGAGATAGGGCAATGCCGGTAAGAGTTTCATTGTATAATACAAGTGATGAGTGTTATAAGGTGGCTGTGTGTTCCCAGTCTCTCTCGACGCCGCTCGCCTCACTACAGCAGGAAACGGACGGCGAGCCCATCTCACGGTAACACCGGAACCGAGGTGCTACTTCCGGTTTTCTGCTAAGCTTTGTGGCGATTGTAGTTGTTTACACCTGATAGTGGGTTAGCTTTGAGTATGTGAAGACTTCAATCATGGCCGTGTGTTGGTGAAGTGAGGACTATGGGAGTTGTAGTCATGGGTGAATCCAACGTTTGCAAACCAACGGAACGCGTATAGAAGAAGAAAACTTTCTTAAAAGCATCTTAGGGTAGACATTTAGGAGATGCACTCTGTGCAATTAAACTTACAGTTGGAGAGGGAATTTATACCATAAAGAGATCCTCACGAAACTAGCTTAAGATATGTTTGGAATTTGTTCAAATTTGTTTAATAGCACGGTTATGAAGTAGTGATTTCTGTTATACGGGGTGAGTTGCATCATTTTTGGTATACTGTGTTATGTTATCTGTGTAATACGATATCTCTTCATATCATCAATATGCCAATGTGTTGATACAGTTGACAGTAATCCGCTGTGTAAAAAGGCCTATCAAGTATTCCCATTGTGCATTCGCAGTCAGATATGTTCAAAGTGTCAAAGTTAAGTTAAATATGTGATTATATGTTGTTGACAGTTGCCAATATGTTTAACCATGAATACAAAACAGAACATGACTATGTTTCTACAAAGCAAAAGCCTGAAACCTTTGTGTTATGCTATGGAGGTAGTCTGGTGGTTGTGGGTGTCAAATACCCTTGTTTCACACACAGGCGAAAGGTTTTGTGCTCAAACCCCAATGTCAATCTTCTGAATAGTCTCCTTGATAAAAAAAGAAAAAAAAGAAGCAAAACTCCATCTGCTCAATAAGCTGTACACCTATCTTTAAAAAAAATCACTGCAAGTCAGTAAATTGTAAAACTGCAACATAAAATAATTTGTCATGGACATCTCTGACATTCTGACATTGAATCATTGTCTCAGACTGCTATTTTATCTGTAAACCGCTTGTGTATTTTGGCGCTTAGAAAATGAATATGTGCGCAGTCCAGGGTTTAGGAGTGTCCTCTTTTTCTGTCCCATAGGCGGCAGGGATAGGCGAGCTGGGAGACCTGGAGGAACATCCAGACCTACAGAGGATGGACTGACCTGGGAAAAATCTAATAAGGCGCCCAACTCCACAATGGTTAGAGGCCAAAAGACACACACACACACACGCACGCGCACACGCACACGCACGCACACACACACACACACACACACACACACACACACACACACACACACACACACACACACACACACACACACACACACACACACACACACACACACACACACACACACACACACACACACACACACACACACACACACACACACACCATGCAGGAACCAAGACAAGAAATAAGAAATTAAGAAATTTTTGTTAGCCACAAAAATGTGCTGTGTAATAACATAATTCATATTTTTAGCTGTTCGATATCTGAATGGATTCTAATTCCACAGCACAATCTCCCCCCACCACGATTGACTCCGCTGTAATTTGACTGTTCATCTTTCCCTTCAAAAGCATGCAAGTGTAAAGGCTTGCAGGTGTTTACCTCTTAACACCACAACACAGGCCAGAGTTAGGGTTAAATGGGACCCTAGAAAACAGACCCTTTCAATTTTGCTTGAACATTATCCCCCTGATATACATAGTGCTTCTGTTACAGACCCATCAGTGTGTAAAGAAAGGAAGATTGTAATGAGATTAAAGATGGCCTGTTGAATTGAATCCCGGCATTAATATTTGATGGGCTGAATCTGCCCATAGGGGGTTCCCAGTGTGTGATTAACTCACAGATGGAGTAACTGAAAAATTAAATCTAGTGCTTTTTGTTTGTCTTCTTCTCTTCTTTTATTTGCATGTCTCCTATCGCTCACCTGTGTGTGTGTGTGTGTGTGTGTGTGTGTGTGTGTGTGTGTGTGTGTGTGTGTGTGTGTGTGTGTGTGTGTGTGTGTGTGTGTGTGTGTGTGTGTGTGTGTGTGTGTGTGTGTGTGTGTGTGTGTGTGTGTGTAAAAGGGCCAGCTACAAATGCATTTACATTTAAGGAGCAGATTTGTTTTTGTCATCATACACCCAATGACACAAGCAATTAGCCATGGTTCTGTTATCAGGCAGTTCATATTTTTGCCTAAATATACTCTCCATAACTCTATATACCATGGGTGATGAAAAAGTGTTTCCAAACCAAGTTAATAATAGCAGGTTCTGAAGATTACCATATTCATATTATTTTGTCAAAATTGGCTTTATGTCTAAAGATGTGATGCCCGGTCCCTCGTTGCTTTACAGCTTGGCCTAATCTGCCCCCGGACCACTGTCCACTCAATCACTCATGATTTTATGTGTCCATCTTGTTTTCCCCATCTCTCTAGCCCCTCCCCCATCGATTTTTTTGTTTGTTTTTCCAGCTGATTATGTCCCTCTGCTCTGATTCGCCGGCGGGCACACGGCTCTCTGCACTCTAATTGGACATTTAATTAGATCACAGTTTTAGTCCAATTAGTCTGTGAGGTGTGGGGAGTGGGATGGAGGGAAAATGGGGGGGACGGAGAAGGAGATGAACAAGTCCCCGAGCTGATCTCTGTCTCCCAACACCGCCCCCCCCCCCCCGCCCCCCACACCACAATCCACCCACCCACCCTCTCTCTCACTCTGTCTCTCTCCCTCGCCCCTCCCCTGTCTCTCCCTCTCTCCTGAGGCAGCCTCATTAGTGATATAATGGGACGTTGTCACAACACTCCTGCCATCTTAACTTTCAGAGGCCCTTTCTCAGTAGTGCCCTTACCACTCAGACAGGAGGAACCAAACTCCACAAGGTCGGTGGAAGGGCGTTCTGTGCCCTGCTCTACAGAGGGCTGCTCCATTGTGCTTTGGTAGAGGCTCATCAACAGCCAAAGTATGGAGGAATTCATTGGAGACGCGGGCGGCAGTTGGTTATCAATGACTCTGATTGATCGGTAGTAATGACTGGCACATCATCAGAAGGATCAATGAGGATAAATACACACAAACACACAATGTTCCACATGATGTGGTGCAGAGGTCTATTGACTTGAGTTCAATGTTCCCGTATGCTATATCATATTCAGACACGGATAAGCCGTGTTAAAGGGCAGAAAGCGATTGGTTGGCTTTGAGTCACCTGCTGGGCTCCGTCCACAGCGGTGGGAGGTTTGGTTCCGCCTCTCTCTCTTGGTTGTTGTTGTGGTCCCTGCTCCTCTCCCCACACCGGGAGCGTCAACAACACTCAGTGGCCCCAGCGGGCTAGAGTGAACACTGACACACACGCATGCACACACAGGCGAGCACAAACACACACACACACACACACACACACACACACACACACACACACACACACACACACACACACACACACACACACACACACACACACACACACACACCACACACACACACACACACACACACACACATATGAGTCCTTGGAGAGCCCAAGTCAATCTTAGGCTCCCTGGAGTACACACCCTCTCTGCCTGAGCCCCCCCCCCCCATGTGATGCCTCCGGAGAGCCACAGAGAAACTGCCTCCACTGTGCAACACCCTGCCTTACGGTCCCTACCTCAACCGCTCACTGTGCTTACTGTTGTTCCTCATGTGCAGGCACCACACACACACACACACACACACACACACACACACACACACACACACACACACACACAAACGGACAAACACACATTTGTCGGTGGGGTAGAGGAAGACGGACCCCATATCAGTGGTGTGTTAGCCACAGGCATAAGCACCTGACCCCCCGTGGCGGCGAGATTGACAGCCGTGGTCCCGCCTAATTGCATTACTCTCCCAGGTGATTGGCTGTGACCCTGGGGGCTCATTTGTAGGGATGCATTGTGGTAATGATGTAAATTAGCTGATCTATGTGTCACTCAACCCTTTCCTCCCCGCTGATTGGCCCCACAGTGCCCAAGGGCTTGGAGCCCACCCTAGGTAGCTCATTGGTCCTTGGGGAAGCAGGAAGCCAAGAAACAGAACTCCCGATAGGGCGTCCCTATGGGCAGATATTATCTGTCTTGCCACCTCTTTATATGCCACTCAAAAGTAGGCACGCAGACCTGTGCCCTAGACATATGCCCCATCAACCCCCACTCACCCCCCCCCCACCCCTCACTTTTTTTCCACACACACAATATTGGTGTACTTTTACAGTAATTTATCTGCGTGTTCTTATGTGTGAGTGTTCATGTGGAACAAGAGAATGGGCCCCAGGCCCAACTCCCCACTGCTTTACCCAACATGCTCAACCGTCTAGTCTATCAAAACCAGACTGGCACCCCAGATGAATCCCCCGCTTCCTGTTTAGGCCGCTCTGCATTTGTCTTCACTTAATAAAGCCTTGGTTCTTTCGACTGCGTATGTGGCCAAACATTCCTGTAGTGTAACTGAAAGGATTCTGTAGAGTAGGGGGTGCGTTGATCCTTTGTTTAACTCACTCAGGTGACGAGGGCGCAAAATATGAATACAGGTCTAAATAATGTCAGCATCACCACAGATCAATAGTGGTTCTCCAGGAGCAGCGTCCAGCCCAGACCCCGCCGATCGATGGCGGACTCTGCGTTATTGTCTTCATATTAATGAGCCGAGGACTCCCAGAGGAACTAGCATCAAAGCCCACCCAAAGCTCTCCCCAGGACCTGGGCTTTTTCTACTTTTGTTCAAATTTTAGCACTGCCCTCCCCACCCCCACCCCCCCCCAAAAAAGGCTTTTTAGACAAATTCTAACACACGACGGGTGCAACTGAAAAGCAGTGTGGCACTTGTGAAATACTGACTCCTTACTCCCACTGTCTATGAGAAAGTCAATCAACACACTAAAAAGATTAGGCATTGTTTTGGGCTTTTATGTTTCCTGTTATTACCAGATTGATTCCTATTTCTATTTTAGCAGCTGGGGGCATCATATAATTCTCAAAAGTTCAGGTGGGTGAACAGAAAGTGGAAGTAAACATTTTTAGGCAGCCCTGGATGTGACTATAAAACAAAACACATCAAACCGTAGAGGGCAGATTGCTTAATTTGGCTCCCTGTCTAATAGGTTGTTAACACCAGAAGACAAGATGTAAAAATACTGTGTTTTGAAGGTACGGCCATATGGCATCATTTTTATTTCAGCATGTGTTGTATATTAGATCCGATTAAGAAATCCTGTGTTTGGGTGTGTGTGTGTCTGTGTGTGTGTGTGTGTGTGTGTGTGTGTGTGTGTGTGTGTGTGTGTGTGTGTGTGTGTGTGTGTGTGTGTGTGTGTGTGTGTGTGTGTGTGTGTGTGTGTGTGTGTGTGTGTGTGTGTGTGTGTGTGTGTGTGTGTGTGTGTGTGTGTGTGTGTGTGGTGTGTGTGTCTGTGTGTGTGTGTCTGTGTCTGTGTTGTGTGTGTGTGTGTGTGTGTGTGTGTGTGTGTGTGTGTGTGTGTGTGTGTGTGTGTGTGTGTGTGTGTGTGTGTGTGTGTGTGTGTGTGTGTGTGTGTGTGTGTGTGTGTGTGTCTGTGTCTGTGTCTGTGTCTGTGTGTGTACGTGCATCTGATAGAAAAAGAGAATGCATGCGCATGCGAGTGACTGTAATCTTTCCAAATTAGAAGAGTTTGTGGCGGATTTGGTTGAAGCCCCTGTAAAAATTTGCTCTCACGCAAAATCACTTCCCATGACTAGGCACATGTGTCACATACACACTCACTCACACAAACACAAGTGCCTGCGCACACACAAAAAACACACATCTAGGAGCACACATGCACTAACATTGACCCACAACCATAAACTACTGCACTTACCTGTAGTACCTCACTCAACTCCATAACTAACCTTGGTTAACCCTCTCTGGGACAAAACGGGGTTACATGGCAGAGCGTGAGAAAGCAGCGAGCATGATGGGTAATTGCCATGCGGCACGCAGTGTCTACAGGAGCAGGCTTTACGAGGTGGCGGCAGGGAGGGACGGGGGGGAGGAGGAGGAGGAGGAGTAGGAGGATGAAGAGCTCAGTGGTCTTCCCTGTCTCCCCCAGCCTTCTCTGGGGAGCATCTCAGGGTGCTGACCTGGGCCATCGGGTCACCACCACCACACCCTAAACACTGAGGAACCAGAGAGGGTCGGCCTGGGCCTAGCATGTGCTGATATGCTAAAGCTGTGTTATGAATATGCTCATGTTTATGGAGGAGGAGGACAGCATATATGCAGTTTCTTACATGTGTGTGGAGGGAGGTGGGCTTCACATTTGTTTTTTTGAATCTATTCTAAATAACCTCTGCCCATGGACAGTGAGTCAGCCCTGTCATATTTGCTGTTAATGAAAATGTCTGGGAGAAACCCAAAATCCTGGACTGCGCGTGTGTCTCTGGCGTTTATGTGTTTAGGAGCAATAATTGATTTCTGTGTTACGCCCCGCAGGGCAAGTTGCACATCTCTCAGTACACACACACACACACACACACACACACACACACACACACACACACACACACACACACACACACACACACACACACACACACACACACACACACACACACACACACACACACACACACACACACACACACACACACACACACACACACACACACACACACACACACACACACACACACACCAAGGCCTGCTGCAGTATTAATGAGATATGAATAAGACATGAAGTGAGACCCCCCTCTTACACACTCACACAGACCCCGCCAGGGTCTCCCCTCCCCAGCTGCTTCCTGTCTGCAGATTACCCAGCCTTCACTGGGCTTCGGTTAAGTGGGGCCAGGAAGAGATTTAACCCCCTCTCCGGGTGCACATATACACACAGACACACACAAACACACACACACACACACACACACACACACACACACACACACACACACACACACACACACACACACACACACACACACACACACACACACACACACACACACACACACACACACACACCACTGTCAGCATACATTAGCTCCCTTATTTGAAAGCCTCTGTGTTAGTGAGTAATAGCTGTATTTTATTTTGAAGACAGGGGGGGGTGATTGATTGATTGATATCCCAGAGATGTTTTCTCACTTGTTTGTGCTATAGGACTTCAGTTGGTTAGCATTCCTGACCCGAACGATAAGATTGCAATTTTAAATAAAGAAAAATACTTGATTTGGCAGACCACTGCACATCGTGATATTTGATGCTTCTGTGTTATCCAAAAGCCAAAGGTGGAGGATGGGTTGGATGTTTTACTCCAAGCCCAAAGGTTATGGTTGCAAACCCCAATGTCCAGTGCTCAAGTCCTAGATCCAGATCATTATAAACACATATGCATCACTGCTTTATTTTGGGGCTGCAGACCTCCGAGGCCCCCAGCGCGGCCCCGTCCTCTCTGGGCTCCCCGGTCCACGCCGCGGCGGTCAACGGAGACCGCAGCGCTCTGATGAAGCTGATCACAGGTCAGTAGCACGCGGGGCGGCCCTCCCACCCACACAGCCCCCCCCCCCCCCCCCCAGCTGAGGTATGACCCCCCCCCCCACACACAGAAGAGGTCAGGGGGGATACCATGTGATACTGGGGGCAGTCACATGTCGTTTTTATTGTTTGGTTGTCATGGAACGATGACAGAGGGGCGTTCTGTTTTTTTAGCAAATTAAGTATTCTTGAGGCCCTTGAGCATTCAGCCACAGCTGTATCGTCATCAGGTCGCTTGAAGTCTGACAATGTGTTGTGATGAAGGTATAGACGTGTAGATGAAGTTCCTGTTTTATATGTGAATATTGCTCAATCTCGTTCCTTTGCTCCACCAAAATCTCCCCCTTAACCCTACCCCTTAACCCTACCCCTTAACCCTACCCCTTAACCCTACCCCTTAACCCTACCCCTTAACCCTACCCCTTAACCCTACCCCTACGAAATGAGACGACAACCCTTCAAGACCCAACAGTATGTCATTAGTAGTCGTTGACAGGGTTGGATCTTTATTTTAATTACATTTTTTGGATCTTTTGATACAATATCTGTCTCTGGAGTTTTACTGTATAGTTTGAATGTCTTGGGAATGCAACCTTACCCACATGGAAAAACACGGTATGATTAGATAAGAATATCATTCATGCTCACAATCTGCAATATTGCACTTTATTTTGGATCAAACATTATACAAGATCCACATAATATATAAAACCAGAACAAACATAGTAACTTGAGGTAGTATGCCATCCATGTAAAACATAAATATCATACAAACAAGAACCAGTGATATAATGGAACTAATATTGCACATTACAAAAAGGCATCCACCATCACATTTTATCAATAACTCGGCCGGTTCGGTGGATGGTTAATCTTTCTATCTTCCTGGGGGTTTGAGGGCTTAGGGCTATCAATGCAGAAGAGGTGCTTGAGGTGGTTGGATTGGCTCTGTGATGGCAGCGGCCTCAATGACCTCCTGAAAGAAAACATAACAAATAACAAATAAGAAGGAATTATATGTAACTACTGGGTTATATGGCCACATGTTATGTACAAAATATAATAAGTGATCGATAGATAGATAGATGGATAGATAGATCATAGATAGATGGAGCATAGTTGAACTATGGTTTTGATAGGATTAAGCTGTGCATGTAAGCGTACTGATTGATCCACCATTCTCCAGGCTGATAAGCATTTTTAAGACTAACTATTGCATTACTTGGCAGGGGGCTAACGCTTATCTTCAACCTGGAGTCCCTAGAACATGGAGCATATGGATATCATGGATATCATGGGCTAGGTGGTTGTGCTTGTTATAAAGAATAAAGAAAATGCCTATACAACATTCAAACGGCATAATGATAATGCGATGGTCATCATCATTTATTTAATGATTATTAAAACAGAAAACAATTACATTTGTAGTCTTGCCTAGGATTTTTCTTGATTTTCAATTTTCTCGCAAGGTATTGCGGGAGCAAATCACAACTAGCGTTGCAAGGGTGCCCATCGAAAAATCGGAACTTCAAGGGGATGTTAGCCCTCCCCATTATCCCTTACCCTACCTTAAAATGGCTTTCGGGACGCGGCTTGCTGCTTGTTAACGCACAACAGCGAGGCTTAGGGCAGATATTTTGCTTGGAGCAAAGGAATTGAGACTCAGCCTGTGCGTGTGTGTGTGTGTGTGTGTGTGTGTGTGTGTGTGTGTGTGTGTGTGTGTGTGTGTGTGTGTGTGTGTGTGTGTGTGTGTGTGTGTGTGTGTGTGTGTGTGTGTGTGTGTGTGTGTGTGTGTGTGTGCGTATGTGTGTGTGTGTGTGTGTGTGCGTGTGCGTGTGCGTGTGCGTGTGTGTGTGTGTGTGGGGGGGGGACACATGTGTGGTTGTGTGTAGCCCAGCCCTCTCTGCGGGACAACGAGGACCAATTTGGGCGGACCCCTCTGATGTACTGCGTGCTGGCGGACCGGCTGGACTGTGCCGAGGCCCTGCTGAAGGCAGGAGCGTCCGTCAACAAGACAGACCACAGCCAGCGCACCGCACTGCACCTCACAGCACACAAGGTACGCAGTAGACACACAGACGAAGTTCACACACACACACCACTGGAGCTCATGAGCATATAAGCACAATAAGGGACTCTCTTGTCCCACAGCGGCCAACAAACGACCCGCAATCGATTATTATTATTCCTTTTTTTAAAGAAATAAACTAATGCAGCAGTATTTATTACCAATGCTGTTTCTTTAGGCTTTGAGTTTGGCAATCCTTTATCAGCTTACTTTTTAATCACTGAATGACAACTCAAACCAAACTTCAGTTATGTGTGTGACATTTGTCCAAAACAAGCCTGTAGGAGTAGAATATGTTTCCTAGAATCCCCAATAGATAACTGTGATCTATTGGGGATCACAGAAAGCCATGCACCTTGGACATCAGTAAAAATTGTTTTAATATGTTTAAAACATAAAGCGTGGAATCACAAAGTATGTTGTTTTTATATTCTATTTTATAACACTATTCATCGGGTCCGAATGGTATCGTGAGTGGGAAGAACTAGGATACAGAAGGTAATGGAATACTTTACCCGCTATTTAGTTCATGTCCAGAGTGCACCTCTGTTTACCGTACACTTTTATCCATTACTTGATGTGAACAATCACATGCATACAAGGACAATTGGAGTACATCAAACTCTGCAGAGCCTAGTTACCAATAAACAATGGCCAGTGAACCTAAAGAAATGGGATAACAAGGTCAGATATTGTATAGCTCCGAGGAGTTATGATGGAGGTGAACGGAGGAGAGACTGAGGTGGCTCCCGGGGGAGTTGGTGTTAAGATTATTTCTACACAACAAGGAATCTGGAGTCAGAGCTGTGGTGGGAAGTCAGTGCCCCCTAGTGGCGGTGGTTTCGGGCTGTCAGTCCTGAAGTCATTGACAACCTATAAAAAGACGAACCCCTTGATTGTCTTTGTGCATCTGTATCCTTTCACCAGAGGCACATGGTGTGTTTTACTACAATATTACACAAAGTTATGGAACAGACAGTCAACTGATAACTAACCATTCAGTAGCATGGTAAGTAGTATGAAAGTGGAACAAAGATTATAATTAATCATTTATATATCATCTGCCTTAAGATAGGTATAGGAATAGGTTTTGAGGGTGTGTGTGTGTGTGCGTGCGTGCGTGCGTGCGTGCGTGCGCATGAGTGTGTGTGTGCGTGCGTGCGTGTGTGCGCATGAGTGTGTGTGTGTGTGTGTGTGGTGTGTGTGTGTGTGTGTGTGTGTGTGGTCTGGGAGGCGGGGGTCTTCACCATCGGAGACCCTGTCTCCCTGACATCTGATCAATAAGTGGCTGAGACAGGGAGTGAGGCCAGGGATTACTGATCTAATTGGGCTGAGAATAAGGAGGACAGACAACACGTATGCACACACACACACACACACACACACACACACACACACACACACACACACACACACACACACACACACACACACACACACACACACATCATTCATCCACATCCACGCAGTCTAGATGCATGCTCACACTCAAGATAGATTTGTCAGGCTGTGACATGGTGGTGAGAGGGCTAACAGATATACAAAACACACACGCAAGGAGACAAGTATGCACATGCAGACGTGCTTGCAAATTGTGTACCTGTCTCTTCTGACAGCTGTTACATGTCATTACGGGGTGCAGTACAGATGATGATGATGATGATGATGATGATGATGATGATGATGATGATGACAGGAAAGGACTGGGTATTTAGCCCTTTGACTGTTGAGCAGGGCATCTCTCTCACACACACATACACACACACACACAGACACACACACACACACACACACTAAGACACACACAAACTGAGGAGATGGATAGCGGTCTCATTGAAAAAGACACTTCCTCATGCTGTCTGTGTGTGTGTGTGTGTGTGTGTGTGTGTGTGTGTGTGTGTGTGTGTGTGTGTGTGTGTGTGTGTGTGTGTGTGTGTGTGTGTGTGTGTGTGTGTGTGTGTGTGTGTGTGTGTGTGTGTGTGTGCGTGTGCGCGTGCGTGTGTGTGTGTGTGTGTGCGGTGTGTGCAGGGAAACGTGCGCTTCTTGAAGCTGCTGCTGTCGAGGCGTGCAGACTGGCTGCAGAAGGACCTGGAAGGCATGACCCCCCTCCACCTGGCCACCCGGCACCCCTCCCTGAAGCCCCTTGCCCTGCTCCTCAAGCACATCGGCCCCGGGGAGGTGGACACCCAGGACAAGAACAAGGTCCCGCACATCCACCACACACACATTCACACGCACTAACCCCACACTCAACCACACACATCCCAACCCCACACACAACCAAGCACGCGACCCAACCACACAAACAACCAGACACGCCCACGCCCACCACACATAACCACACACACCCCAACCACACACACAAACACACACGCAGCCACACACATCCAAACCACACTCACACACACACAACCTTACGCACCCGGCCAGGGGACAGTGTTTTTAGCCGACCTCAGATACTGTGTGTGCGTTGTTGTCTCCGGTAGTTGCTGTCATTTCAATTCAAACTCAATGATCTGCCTGTGCTTTAATAGCCTTGGTTTAGTTACACAAACACACCCACACAACTCACACTATCATAAGATACATTTAGCTAGAACAAACTGAAGGACTTTTACATTCAACTGCCTGTGTGTGTGTGTGTGTGTGTGTGTGTGTGTGTGTGTGTGTGTGTGTGTGTGTGTGTGTGTGTGTGTGTGTGTGTG
>OLKM01001323.1:6388-63888 GCA_900291075.1 Melanogrammus aeglefinus | reverse complement strand
CAGTAATAGTTTCAGTCAGATGAGTGTAACCCAGTAAGCTTGCGGTACAGATCATGCCCACTGCTATTGCATCCCGTGATTGAATTGTCTGGTGATCCAACACACACACACACACACACACACACACACACACACACACACACACACACACACACACACACACACACACACACACACACACACACACACACACACACACACACACACACACACACACACACACCTGCATGCACATCATCTGCATGTAAATACTGTTAAACACGCACATAGAGCATAGGTTAGCCCATTTTCATCCAAAGAGAAACCACGTGCATCATCTGGCAGTGAAGACGCAATAAACCTGAACATACATACACTCACACACACATACACACACACACACACCCACACCCACACACACACACACACAAACACACACACACACATGCCCTGACCGCTAGGCTTTTGAGAGCCCTACTCTCCAGGGTCTCCGCCCCTCTGCTCATTGAGGCAGTAATTGTTTATGCATGAATAATATGTAGCGCTTCAGTCGTGCTAATGAGACGGGGTGAAGGCTGGTGCTGGGATCACTTCCATGCACTTGACTCTAATCCCTCCTGTCTGGGGACGCGCAGCGTTTAGCCACAAGGAGGCTGCACTGGATTCCTTCTCATTGAACTTGTTTCTGTCTGCTTAACCCTCCACTGGGCTTAGCCCCGCCAAGAGCCCCAGTGGGAGGAGAGGGGGAGTAGAAGCAGGCCAGAGGCGCAGTAGGCAGTGTGGCACAGTCTATTGCCTGGTTGGATCTCCTATATTCCCCTCCATGACTCCCTTGACTCAAACTCTCTGCTGTCCTTGTTCAACTGGTTTTGATTACCAGTGTGTGTATATGTTCTGTGTGTGCGCGCGCGTGCGTGCGTGTAGCCCTGCACGCAGCCTCGCTCTCCGGCCACGTGAGCACGGTGCGCCTGCTGCTGGAGAAGGGCGCCATGGTGGACTCTCTGGACGTGATGAAGCACACGCCGCTGTTCCGGGCCTGTGAGATGGGGCAGCGAGACGTCATACTCACTCTCATCAAGGGTAGGCCTGGCTCGTACACGTTCACCGACAGGAGCTCTGCGTCGGTCTGTGGGGAAGTAGAATGGGGACGTTGACCTCATGGGGCCTTGAGTATGTGGAGACTTGAGTCCTGCGGGGTCCTTTTCAACGGGTCCACTGCTGTCACTTGCTGCTGCAGGCTCAGCGCGCGTTGACCTGGTGGATGTGGACGGCCACACGGCCCTTCACTGGGCCGCCCTGGGCGGGAACGCTGAGGTGTGCCAGGTGCTGATGGAGAACGGGATCAGTCCCAACGTGCAGGTACGGACACACACGTACACACAAACAAATGCACACACAATGTCCAAAGCGTATTTCGTCCGGAATGATGAGACAGTGATAGACAGACACACACAGCGCATGCATGTCATGGGAACCCAGTTATAATGCAGCTCGTGTCCATGGTTGTGAGAGGGTTTCCCCCTTTGTCCTAGGACCAGGCGGGGCGCACTCCTCTGCAGTGCGCGGCGTACGGAGGCTACATCGCCTGCATGGCGGTCCTCATGGAGAACAACGCCGACCCCAACATCCAGGACAAGGAGGTACCATTTCCCTCCCGAGGGGACAGGGATGAGGGAGGCTGAGGTGATGTGCCGGGTGTACGATGGGAGTTCTGTGTGTGTGTTTGTGCGTCAGGGGAGGACTGCTCTCCACTGGTCCTGCAACAACGGCTACCTGGACGCTGTCAAGCTGCTCCTGGGGTACAAAGCCTTCCCCAACCACATGGAGCACACGGAGGAGAGGTGAGGACAGCCCAGAGGAGGGCTGAGCGAGACGACCACCCTGAACACACACAAACAGGGAGGAACCCGATAGCCACCAATCTAGCTGATTCCTTAAGGCCTTCGTCGTCTGTAATGTGGAACGGGGGCGTGCGAGTCGCACAACGTTAAAACAAAACATTCCTCAACCCTCCACCCCGAAACTGGAAAAGGACACGCATTAAAGAGTTTCTACTTGATGGCGCCAAGCATACGGTTATATGTTGAAACTGCCTGAGGGCACTTAAGCGGACCTAAGCTTACAGAGTACATGTATGTGCCTGTGTAACGCTTACCAACACTTGCATGCAAATGATCAATGCTGTCTGTGCGTGGGTGTATGTGTGTGTGTGTGTATGTGTGTATGTATGTGTGTGTGTGTTTGTATGTCCCTCCCTGTATGCCTCTCTGTTTGAATGTCTGTCGGTGCATTTATGTGTGTTTCTGTGTGCGTGTCTGCATGTATGTGTGTGTGCGCGCGTGCGCGAGTGAGTGTGTGTGTGTGTGTGTGTGTGTGTGTGTTTCTGTGCGCGTGTGCATGGGTGTGCGTGTGTGTGTGTGTGTGTGTGTGTGTGTGTGTGTGTGTGTGTGTGTGTGTGTGTGTGTGTGTGTGTGGTGGTGTGTGTGTGTGTGGTGTGTGGTGTGTGTGTGTGTGTGTGTGTGTGTGTGTGTGGTGTGTGCTGTGTGTGGTGTGTGTGTGTGTGTGTGTGTGTGTTGTGTGTGTGTTGTGTGTGTGTGCGGCAGGTACACGCCCCTGGACTACGCTCTGCTGGGGGAGCACAGCGAGGTGACTCAGTTCATGCTGGAACACGGCGCCCTGTCCATCGCCGCCATCCAAGACATCGCGGCCGCCTCCATCCAGGCGGTGTACAAGGGGTACACCGTGCGCAAGGCCTTCCGGGAGAGGAAGCAGCTGTTCATGAGGCACGAGCAGCTCCGCAAGGACGCCGCCAAGTGAGGGAGCGAGAGCACACGCCCGCACACACACACGCATAATCCCGCACACACACGAACACACACGCACACTCCCGCACTCAAATCCCACCTCAGCACAACGCACATCTGCATATAGCATTTCCATATCCGTGTGCCTGGACATACAAGGAGGTTTTTTTCTCCAACCTAGGCAAACACTAGCTCCTTTTGTTCAAAGTTTCCACCCGCCCTCGTGCTCTCTCTTGCTTTTTCTCTCTCTCTCTCTCTCTCTCTCTCTCTCTCTCTCTCTCTCTCTCTCTCTCTCTCTCTCTCTCTCTCTCTCTCTCTCTCTCTCTCTCTCTCTCTCTCTCTCTCTCTCTCTCTCTCTCTCTCTCACTCTCTCTGCGATTAGTGTCGCTTACTTGCAAAACAAATTGACTATCGACAATTAAAGGCATTGTGTGTGGCCCCCCCCGGAGCCGCCGCACTCCACCCGTATCTATCTTACTTTGTGTCATCCTGGCAAACACATGCGTCTTCCCCCCTCTGCCTGCTCTTCAGCCCGGCTGTCTCTTGTCATTTGCTCTCAGAGTCACCTTTAATGCCGTCTCCAGCGCTGCCATCCTACGGCACATTCCTATGAAGAAGGCTTCAGAATTTCACCTTTTTTATCCTTTTTATTTTTTAGTAGTAAATGTCATATGTCTAGAAGATTATCTCTTTGTGGGTTCTCTTCATCTCGCTAATGGCGAACCTTTTTACCTGAACCACAATCACAATGAAGTGGTCATTACGAGCAGGTAAGGTTTATGCATCTTGCATATAGATGCATACAGGGAGACAGTGGACATTGGAGTTTGATCCTACAACCCTTTGACATCCATACCACTACCACCTGCAAAACCTCTTGAGACCACCCCGGTATTCCCGTTTGAGTTTCCCAATGACACTGATTACATTGTTTACAAAGCTCAGGCCAACCAGAGTGACCTGCTTGCTTGCTTTGTTCCTGCCAAATCCGGGTTAAAAGTTTAGCAAAGACATATTCTAATCTGAGAAAAGTTTTTGTGTTCATTTTTGAACTTCCTCATTGAGTCCATTTCTGGTCAAATCTAGTTTTGTTTGCTCTTGGATTCTTTCTTTTTTGGGGGCAGACTGTGGCTGGTCATTAACTGAAACACCCCTGAATGCTGATTGGTCCTATCATTAAAAAAAAATGTACACAGGCTTTAAGGGATAGAGACCGTCGCTATGCAGCGAGGAACCCAAAGTAACTTGCGAGACTAGACTATCCTGCAGCTCCTTAAACATGTACCATCCACAACCGCTTGGATCCATTCACCCTTCGGCCACCATTCAAATGCCCACATTACAATGGAGTCTCCACATTGAATTCCACTTTATGTACGTATCATTGGAGATGGATCTACCAGTGTGCCGCCACACACCAAAAATAAAGTCCAGAATTATTCTAATAGTCCTACTACCTACGTGTGTGTGTGTGTGTGTGTGTGTGTGTGTGTGTGTGTGTGTGTGTGTGTGTGTGTGTGTGTTGTGTGTGTGTGTGTGTGTGTGTGTGTGTTGTGTGTGTGAGCGCACGTGCATGTGTTCGTGTGTAGTGTGTGGTGTGTGTGTGTGTGTGTGTGTGTGTGGTGTGTGTGTGTGTTGTGTGTGTGTGTGTGTGTGTGTGTGTGTGTGTGTGTGTGTAGGAAGCGGGAGGAGGAGCAGCGTCGACGGGAGGTGCAGCAGCGGAGCTCCGTGGCCCCCGCCGAGTCGGGCAGGACGCCAGCAGAGCATCAGCGGCATTCCTTGGTCAACAAGATGAACGGACTGGCCCTGCATGACCCGGTGCCGGAGCCTAGGAAGGCCTCCAAAGCAGAACGCCTCAAGGCCAAGGAAGAGCTCCGGAAACAGAAAGGTGACAGGGGTGCATGAAGCCGGTTCAATGGCGAGATCTTTGCATCAGCCCCTGAAAAGTGATCCTGTTGTGAACCGCTGCGATCAGTGACACATTCAATGGGAGGGGAAAGAAGGAAAGCGCACTGGTCTTCACTAATGGAAGGCTTAGGTACCTCCTCAAATCCGCACTAAGTTTAAAGAACGTTGGTCTGCAGTGGACTTCTTTGCCAAAGAACAGGACTTATTTTGAAGCATGCTGCCTGCTTAAGTTCAATACCTTATACACAATTTCGTAGCAGAGTCACGCACTGACTCCTCCTCTCTTCACACTAGCACACACCAGGAGCCGAGGCTCTCGGAGGAGCAGGGAGACGGAGTCACATGACGTCCCCGGCGTCCAGTGTCAAGGGACCGCCTCCAGGCTGAAGGAACGCTCCCCCTCCGCCAGCTGCGGGAGGCTGCCCAGCCCAAACCCACCCCAGCCCCAGACCCAACCCCAGACGCCCGACCACAGCGACTGCCACGGCGGCCACGAAACCGTCCTCGCCCAGCGCACGCCCCGGTGCCGCCGGTGCCCTGGGGTCCGCGGGGCGTGCTGCCCTCCGCCTGGCTGACACAGAAAGCACGCCTCTCCGGGCCGGGGACCAAAACCAGGAGCGGGGCCCCGAGGGCCAGGCCCTTTCATCGAGGTGTCGCTCCGCCCCCAACCACAAAACCCCTTCCGGCAGGACACAGCATGCCGCCACACACACGCCCTTCCCCTTGCGCACACCAAGGGATCGCGGCACGCAGCCCTCTCTGCATGGCAGGAGGAATGAGGCTGCAGGCACCATCCAGAGGGCCTGGAGAAGGTGTGTGTGTGTGTGTGTGTGTGTGTGTGTGGTGTGTGTGTGTGTGTGTGTGTGTGTGCCATGGAGTCCTTACCATCCACTTACATGGAGGGTTACACAATGCATGCATAGTTCCATAGGTCCCCCCCCCCGTCACTGTGTTCTGGATGCCATCCAGGTATCGGGGACAGAAGTATGGGGGGAGGGGGGGGGATTTAAACTGCTCCCTCTGCTTAAACAAGAGGCTAAAAGGTGAGTAGTGCTGGTGTATTAGCTCCCAGCAGTATGTAGTTCTCTCTCTCCGGCGACCCCCCCCCCCCCCCCCCCCCCCTCAGCAGCAGGAGGCCTGTCCTGTTTCCATTGGGCTGAGCAGGCTTTTATAAACACACATAGCTTTTATAAACACACATAGCTTTTATAAACACACATAGCTTTAATTTTGTTGGATCCTATTGGATCACTTTGATCTTCTATTTTTTCTCTCTTTCTTTTTTGCAACAGCTCATTCACAAACAATGTGTGTTCCTCTGTGTATCTGTCGTAGGTTTAGAGCGAGAGAACGCCCGCAGGAGGGCGGGCCCTTGGAGTGGGCGGAGTCAATGAATCCAAGCCACACCCCTAACAGGAAGAAGACTGAATTAAGGGCGCAATCCGCTAAGTTAACAGCCAGTAAGAACTCAGTGCTGCAAAGCATATATGGTAAGGCTATTTGCATGTTAGAAAAAAAAATTGCATCATTCATTTTTACAAGGTGAATAAAAAAAATTGTACTCAATTAATTGTTCTGAATTTACAACTGTGATCTGAAAGAACCTTGTACTCCAAGCACACGGCACGAGTAGAAACAGCTGACAATGTGTAAGGATGCTAACAGCCACATATCACAAGATATATGTGTGTGTGTGTGTATGTGTATGTGTGTGTGTGTGTGGGGGGGGGGTGTGTGTGTGTGTAATAACCACTTGGTTTCACCTCATCTCACCGACAGCCCTGACCTTCAGCACACATCACCAGGTGATGACGGGAGAATGGGCAGAAACCACACACACACACACACACACACACACACAGTCAGGCCCACGTCCGCCTACCATCTCACCCAACAGACCCCTAACTTCTAACGTTGTAGCCCACCCATCCTCATCGTCTCGGTCCTATCCATCTCTCCCTCTCTCTCTCTCTCTCTCTCTCTCTCTCTCTCTCTCTCTCTCTCTCTCTCTCTCTCTCTCTCTCTCTCTCTCTCTCTCTCTCTCTCTCTCTCTCTCTCTCTCTCTCTCTCTCTCTCTCTCTCTCTCTCTCGCTCTCGCTCTCGCTCTCGCTCTCGCTCTCTCTTTCTCTCTCTTTCTCTCTCTCTCTCCTCCTTGGGTCTGACAGTCCTGGCTCTGTGAAAAGTTCAGAGCTGTCAGGGGGAATGTCAGGCAACTGCATGGAGCTATCTGCAGAACACACGCACGCAAACGCCACATGGAGCCACACACACATTTACCAAACATATTCTCCCTCACTCTCATTTTTTGGTGTGTAGGTGTGTAGGTAGAGAGGGGACGGGGGTTGCACGTGGCCAGGAATTGTGGCAGGGAATGTATTAAAATTCAATTCAATTAGACTATTTTTTGAATGACTTATTTCATTATATGCGTATCTCGGGGCCCTCTGATGCCTTTGGTCCCTGAAAGCAGCAGAATTCAGTGCTCAGCCCAGAGCTGATGCTATGCATGTATTCTAGTAGCAGCCTGTTCATCAGGCTGTTAGCAAGGCTTCACCCAGCCTGGGAACCAGATGACTGCAAGCTCATGTTTGATTTGCTCTGCCAGTCCTGAACCCCACTCAGACACATATCCAGCAGACAAGGTCCGATACTCCGCTATCATGACACTAAACTAACTGGGCGGTATACTTTCTCTTTAGGTAGAACAAACCACTGCACTAAAGCTTTTTTCCTTTTTCATAAGGAAGATGTTTTTGCCTTTCGTCCGACATAATTTGATACAAGTTGAGCTGATGATTGGTTTTAGGTCTATCGTGTTTCGTCCAGAGGTATTTTGGTCTACCATCGTTGATGCCCCGTGGATGAACTGAAATTACCTGAATGAATCCCGCTGTCACCATTGTGCCCTTGAGCAAGGCACTCAACCCCAGATTGCCCTAGGGGAGACTGGCCCCGGTCGCTTTGGATAAAGCGTCTGTTAAATAACAAAAAAGTTTAATTAAATAAACTGAGACGTTCCAGAATAATATGCGTTTGCAAATTGGTCTGTCGACGTCTGATAAGTTGGAACCAATCAGCGTCCTCGGAGGAAATGGCACAAAATCCCCGATCACGTAGATACTCTGTAAGTGATTGACAGATGGTACATCCAATTACCTGCCACTTATTTTCCAAACAATTTGTAAATCCAACTTCCCAACTAGTTTTGTGTAACACTCAATGGTGCTTGTGAGGTCATCGTGGCACTTTCTATTCCTGGTGTGAAAATGTGATGGAGACACCATCCTTTGATCACAGGCCCCAGCGAGAATTGAACTCACGACCCCTGGTTTACAAGACCAGTGCTCTAACCACTGAGCTATGGGGCCTTGCCTGTAGGTGAGCTTAGCACCCACTTCATTCGCTGGCACCACACCCAACGATGTGCTCACTGAAGGTGCCAGACCAGTTGACAAGACTGGTGTTTTTAGAAAGTAACCACGAGAGTATCAACTTGGAATCCTTTTCTCCTAAATATCCGTTTAAATATAAAATTACAATTATAAAATTACATAGTGCCTTTTGTACAAAATTGCAATACAAGGTTCTTAAGAACAATGAAATGAAAATAAACCAAAATAAAATAAATAAAAGGGATTTAGAGAAAGCTGTTTTAGGTTTCTTTTAAAGGTGTTCACAGATTGTGATGTCCTGGGGTCCTCTGGCAGGCTGTTCCAGAGGCAAGGACCATAGACACAAGAGGCCGCCTCTGTCATCACCAGGCAACAACTCAGAGGCCAGGGCCAGAGGACCTGAGTGATCTAGAGGGAGCACACATCAGATGCATCTCTGAGAATATTAAAATGATAGTGTATTCAGAGAAGGGTTCTGGGTTTGATTCCCAATGCACCCTACCAGAAAGCGTCCTTGAGCAATACTCCTGCCCCCACTATCTGCTTAATGACGTCACTCTTTTGAACAGCTTTGCCTAAATACTGATGATATTTACCATCTCTTGTTTTCAGGAAACTCCATGGCCAGGCGTGGGCGCTCCCTCAGAAGCGCCCAATCACAGATGCTCCTGGACCTGTCTCTACGCACCGGGAGTCAGCGTAGGCATCAAACACACACACACACACACACACACACACACACACACACACACACACACACACACACACACACACACACACACACACACACACTGCATTCTAACCCACCACAGTCCCCTGACGTAGTTGTTTTGTTCTGCTCCCACAGTGAGCGGGATAGACTGCGTCCACCTGGGGGACACCCTGAGCCAGGCCACCCAGTACTCGTACCACCTGAGACCCCAGAGCTCTGGACAGGCGTGCAGGGGTCGGGGGAAGTACTGAGACCGCTTCACACTATACTGTCCAATAACAGACGTCTGTGACGTCTCCCGGTCCACACAGCGGTCTGGAGGACGTTTGCCACCAACGGAGGAAACTATCCATGTTTGCCACATTGACTGCCTCGATAAGTCTCATAAATATTCAATCCTTGATAACTTCTTAATCAGATAAAAATAACCATGTAACACAGGACCTAATATTGAGATGAACGATGTAGTGTTGAAGCCGCTGAGATCCTAACCGAAAGAGAATAAGAAACGATTGGCTTTGGATTACGAGTGTTAAGTTACTCTCCCCATTGGGTCAGTCTGCACCCAATCCAGGTGAACCACAGTGAGAGGAACTGAATGCTTGTCTCTCCTACCTTCACAAACAGGTGGTCATGGCTGTGGCTTGTCACTCACACACACACACACACACACACACACACACACACACACACACACACACACACACACACACACACACACACACACACACACACACACACACACACACACACACACACACGTCCAAGCTGACAGCCTGCCTTCCCTTCTATAGCTGTACTGGGGAGGGGTACAATAACGTGATGTTTTGTAAAAAAAATTAAAAAAAAGGAATGTGCATGACACCAGGCTGATGACCTCACGGCGGGGTTAATTTGACAGATTTGTGTGTAAAAGATAACCTTTAATCCATTGTGGAAGGAAACACAGAATAGTGCATGCACGCACAAACACACACTGATAACCTTTCTGTTGAGGAGAGTGAGGCAGTCAATCAGCAGCCAGTCATACAGCCTGCCCACCTGCAGCCCAACGCGTGGAACACCGCAGACTGCTCTCATTGCCATCTTTGCCAATTGGCATTTGCATCTTGCACAAACTAAATCTAAACTTGTACTGCAATTTCCACTTGTGTTATAAGTATATACCTCGTAATGTGTATTTTTACGTGTATGTTAAAAGGTAACACCAAAAAATAAACAAATTGAAAACGTTTCTTTTCTTTTTCCTTTTCATTTAATTTTAGAAAATTCAGACAGAGAAGCCAACATACAGCATTACAATGTTGCGTTTTACAAATGCAAAAAAAAGAATGATCAAAAAAAGTCAAGGCATGGTTTTAAAAAAGAAATCCTTAATCCTCATCACAGTAAGAATCCCATCGTCTGTTTCTAAACATTTGCCTTGCGTTGCGTTTGAATGGCCGCTGTCACTTCCAGATCCAGGGTGATGGTGAGGGGAAACAGGGCTGGGTTTGGTCCTCGCTGGTCGGGTCAGTACATGTCCCTCAGCCCCAGGCTCCCGCGGTGAGCGGTGGAGGCGTGAGCCATGGTGACGCTGTAACAATACAGCAGGTCCGTCAGCCACTGCTCCCTGGTCTCCCCGTGGGAGTACCTCTGGAAGACAACAGCACACAGGTCAGACACAGAGCTCCAGGTCCAGCTGTTCACAACCACAAAGGTCAAACACAAACAACAAGTCTAGCTATTCCAATCAACCTTCAAATCTGACTTTCGTGCAGAACAGTGAAAAGTGCTCAGCCAGGGAAGCAGCGAGAAAAATAATCAAGTCAAAAACCACAAACTACCAATCAGTAACTGATGCCTAGCAGAAAGGTAGGATCAAACCAAGGAGATTACAAGTGAAGGAGGTCAGAAGGAGGCTCAACAGAAGAGGTGTGTCTGAAGGTGTTCTGGGTTACCGTGAGCTCCTGGATGATGTGCTGCAGCAGGGCCGTGTTGGCCAGCAGGTGGCTGCGGAGCGGCGCGTGCTGCAGCATCATGGACAGGATCTGGCCCAGCTGCGGAAGCTCCTCCTCACACAGGTCCCCGACCCGCAGCGCCTGCAGGACGGCACGCAGCAGCCGCGGCACGTTGGCCAGCGCGGACACACACGCGCTCCATATCGCCTCCCTGCAGAGGAAGGGAAAACACAAATAAGGGTAGAGAGGATCACATAAAAGGAAAATGATGAGATCCAGGCCCCAGCGAGATTTGAACTCGCGACCCCTGGTTTACAAGACCAGTGCTCTAACCACTGAGCTATGGAGCCTTGCATACTCGACCGGCGACACCATTCATCTATAAAGCACGCCTCAAAGTAATCTGAACTAGATGGACTTGATGGACTGGTTGTAGATCGTTCAATGCTATTCAGGCACGTCATTTTCTAAATGTTCAGTTTGTTGATAAATGTATGTATGCATGTATAATACTCACCTTATGGCCAATACTCAACATGGACTAATAGATTAATGATTTGGTTTTTTCTGCTATGGAATTTCCTTTATGTTTAAATCAACATAAAATGATTAATCATTTGTCATGTCTGTTATATGTAAGTCGTGCCCTTCTATAACCACAATATCTTACTATAATTAATTAATCAGTTTAACTGATGAAAATATGCATAATAAAAACATAAAGTTACTAAAGTGAACAAAAGGCAGGTGACAAGTCTCCAGGGAAGGCCCAAGGCTGCCCCCTACAGGCTGTAGTTAAAGAGGTCACGAGAGTCGAGACAGCCACCCCAAGTCTATCGAAGGGCCACATGTCTACCACAGGGTATCTGCAGGTTTCAGCAAGTCAAATTTAAGACCTTTTTAATACCACCTTGAATGAAAATTTAAGACCTAAAACACGCGATGGTAGGAGTTGGCAACAGACGCGAGCCAACTTCGGAAACGGACGTCTTCCAGCCAACTGTCCTTGAGTTTGCACCTACCCATTGTCACAGACTAGCTAGCAAGCACGCAGATAATCGTTTATATATGCAGCTAGCAAGAAAGAAGCCTCTCTCACATGTCCTCCGTGAAAAGTCCTGATAAAAATAAAAATATATAGTCCTGCCCCGACAAATTTAAGACCTTGAGTTACAGTATTTAAGACCAGCATATGACATTTGTAACGAATTTAAGACTTTTTAAGGCCTTCAATTTAGAACCATGAATTTAAGACTTTTTAAGGATGCGCGGACACCCTGTACCAGCAACCAAGGCCCACCTCTTGTGTGTGGTCTGTGAGGGCGCCTCCTGCTGGAGGGTGACGAGTAGGGCCAGCAGGCTGAGGCAGCACTGGGCCAGGAAGTGCAGCATGGGCTCACTGGGCAGCACGGACAGCTCCAGCAGCCTGGACACCGCTCTGAGCAGCCCCGCCGCCAGGCTGTCAGGCACCACGCCCAGCTTACCCTGACACACACACACACACACACACACACACACACACACACACACACACACACACACACACACACACACACACACACACACACACACACACACACACACACACACACACACACACACACACACACACACACACAATTAAATCCTGATATCGTCTCATCAGAGAAAAACGCAGTTTGAAATTTGAATTGATGCCTTTCTTTCTTGATGTTGATCTTTCCCTACCAGGTATTTGCAGATGGCATTCTGCAGAATGTCAAAGCATTGCGACTGTGATCCGAGTGTCTCGAGACAATGGCAGACCTCCTGGGAATGAAAAGAAAGACCATCTTTATCTGGAATCACCGCACACTAACTACATTTAAAGTGCATTACAGATCATCACACTCTCAGATACCCATTTCTGACGTCTTCATTGACGTGCTTTCCGGAAAGGTAATTTTCAAATTAATTCTAATAAAGACAGCCTTTACCATAAGGAATGTGTTCTGTGGTGTTTTACACTCGCTGAAGACTTCAGGGGTTGGAGGTGAGACAGGAGATGTACAGGGGTAACTGGATCAACCAGCCCCCCCCCCCCCCCGCCTTCTCGTCATTCATTTAAAAATCCACAATTCAACTCATTGAACTCATCAAATTGAAAAGTGTGTATGCAAGTGTGTAGGTGTTCTGAAATGCTGCAGAGCTGTGTGTGTGAGTGAACGACCTGTGCACCTGATGGCATTTTCCCCACCATTAAAAACAATCCTGTCTCATTAGTTCAGATCCGAGCCGACACAGTCCATCCCTCAATACTGTCCCACTAACTGCCCCCCCCCCCCCCATCGCCCCCCTCCGCCACCCTGCCAATCACCTGTGAGTGGCTCAGACAGGGAGATGAGAGGGGCGGAATCTAAGGCCTTAATTGAGGTGCTAAATTAGTGATTACAGTCCCCACCTCACACACGTGCGCTCGCCGGCCCCCGGGCGCGGTTACGTTAACGCTACACGTTTCAGCAGGAAATGTCACTTCAATCACGCTATGGGCTCTCATTAGCATTCCTGCGTCTCCCCCTTCATGCCCGATAACCACGCATCTCCCAACCTGTGCCACGCGATAAAGTTTCCCCTCTCGGGCCGTAGCACCAAGATAAACCCCCCCCCCAACCCCCACCATCTCTCGGGCCGTAGCACCATGATAACCCCCCCCCGCCCCGTGTGTGTGAGTGGGAGTATGTCTGTGTCCGTCCAGAGGGAACTGGAAGACTTGAGCTGAGGCCAGAATATCAACACTTTCAATACTCCTGCCTCTTTCACTTGCACCTTCCCTGTTGGACCTTCGCTAGGTGCCGTCGTCAGGAGGGCGGTGACCTGGGGTTCGGGGATAAACATGAGCCAGCGGACACACCTCGACAACGTCCCAGTGGTGTGTGAACTGCTCCAGCAGGGTGGGGTAGAGGCTGAGGGGGGACAGGGGAGAGGGCGGGATGGTGCTGTCATCGGGGGCGTCCTGCAGCGAGGCCAGGTCTTCAGAGGAGAACCCGGTCAGCGTTGAGAAGAGGAAGCTGATGTAGTCCACGTCGTGCAGAGCGGTGTCCTGGCTGCCAATGCTCCAGCCACTCAGAGAGGACCTGGAGGACAATACATGTGACCTGCAGTTGACTCATCATCATCATGAATGGCATTACCACCACCCTTTACTAACTCAGGGTACACTACCGTATATACTATGCAATCTAATTATTGTTTCCAGTCAAAGGGTGTCAGCTTTGAACTTGAGTACTATTTACTATTCACTGGGTTTATTGCTAAATGGAAATAAAAAAATAAATTGTGATTAAGCTGCATTATTGTATTGTCTGCATTCCTTTAATGCAACTAATCCTCCGTCACATTCCAGCATCTAACTTCCAATGTATTGTCAAGTTGTACCAAAAGTACCTGAATCATGCTGCAGTCTCTATATAGTATGTACACTACATGCGTGTCTACCATAAAGAATACTAGAGTTTTCCCGGAAGCTCAACTCTCTAGTTACTGGGGTCCCTCAAGGCTCTGTACTGGGGCCTCTTCCGTTCTCCCTCTATACCAGGTCTCTGGGCTCTGTAATTGCATCACACGGCTTTTCCTATCACTGCTATGCTGACGACACTCAGCTATTTCTCTCTTTCCCCTCATCTGATAAAGCCCTGATTGCAACACGCATATCGGAATGTCTGACAGACGTCAGCACCTGGACAACTGCCCATCACCTGAGGCTTAGCCTCAACAAAACCGAGCTCCTCATAATCCCAGGAAAAGATTGCCCACACATGGACTTAATGGTCACCGTTGAGAACATCACTGTATCTCCTTCTCCAACTGCCAGAAACCTCGGTGTAGTATTGGACAATCAGTTATGCTGCACCGCAAACATCACTGCGGTAGCCCGATCCTGCAGATTTGCACTTTACAACATCCGCAGAATCCGGCCCTTCCTCACAAGGGAAGCAGCTCCGCTTCTAGTCCAATCACTGGTCATCTCCCGTCTCGACTACTGCAACTCACTTCCTGCCTCTGCGATTAAACCTTTGCAGCGCATCCAGAATGCGGCAGCGCGCCTCGTGTTCAACCTACTGAAGTTCTCCCATGTGACCCCCCTCTTCCGGGACCTCCACTGGCTCCCTGTAGTAGCTCGCATCAAATTTAAGACGATGGTGCTGGCATACAAGGCAGTCGATGAAACTGCCCCTGCCTACCTCCAAGCATTGCTAAACCCACGCACCCCAGCTCGATCCCTCTGCTCAACTACCTCAGCTGGACGTCTGGTACCGCCATCGGAATTGGTTAGCCTAGCGATGGCTGTAATTGCACTTGGTTCTATGAACATCCTTTCTGTACCGACAGCGATATATTGTTGCACTTCTTATGACAAATGTACTTATTGTATGTCGCTTTGGATAAAAGCGTCTGCTAAATGTCCTAAATGTAAATGTAAATGTAGTTGTAATTAAACCCATAGCAATAATGTGGAAACCCCAGTTGAATATGTAACAAATTTCTGAGCGAATAATATAACATTTTACAAAGTATAACATTTGTTCACCACAAATGACTCAGTGCCAACATTTAAATATTTTTCAACCATTCAGCGAACAAAAGATCACTGGCTGATTATCATTTAGGGGGCCACTCAATGACATGCAGAAGCGTCATCAACACGCCCACTGAAGTGTTGTGAGAAATAACGACTTTCAACTCCTCATTCACATTTAAGGTAATTTACATTTCCTAAGGAGAAAATACTACCTCAGGGGTAGTATTATTCAGGAGATTTTCAGGGTACAAATGTCAGGATATGTTGTTCACAGATACGGCCCATCAGGAAAATATCCAGACTACACGTTAGTCTTAAAGCCACTAGTGTGTGAGCATTTCATTACATAATAAAAATGTCAATTTATGGTAACGGGTAATTGTTCAATGGAAAGTGTAGTATGCTATGCATGCAAATCAATTATCAAATAGCTTTTACTGTTATTTATGACTGAAAAGTGCAGGAGCTTCGGGAGACTAATATTACATTTGAGCAACAAAGTGTAGTCTTGTGGTGGACTCTATAGACATAATTCACCATACGGTGTTATTGACATGTTTTTGTTATCTGTTATAGGGACGCTGTCTCTTGCGTGTGTGTGCGCTTCCGTGTATGTGTCACTGCCTTTGTCTTGACGTGCAGTGTGTGTGTCGCTGCCTTTGTCTTGACACGCGGTGTGTGTGTGTGTGTGTGTGTGTGTGTGTGTGTGTGTGTGTGTGTGTGTGTGTGTGTGTGTGTGTGTGTGTGTGTGTGTGTGTGTGTGTGTGTGTGTGTGTGTGTGTGTGTATTTGCAGTGTATGTATGCGTTCGCACATGCGTGTGTGAGCTGCAGGCTGCTTGGCACATGCGCACATGAGTAACTGGTGCGACAGGCCAGCTATTTTAGTAGTAAGATCACTCTAGACCAGCCGAGGATAAATGTGTAGGAAGAGGCAAAGTGTGTGTGCCTAACAGTGTCTTCTGCTCAGGCCCCCGGAGGCTGGGGAATTATCTCAGTGCTCCAAGGAGGCCGAATTCCAGTGTCCCAAAGAGCTCTTTGTGCTTCACACACACACACACACACACACACACACACACACACACACACACACACACACACACACACACACACACACACACACACACACACACACACACACACACACACACACACACACACATACACACACACCACACACACACACACACCTCACATTTTTTTGCCATTGATTATGTATCCTTATCAGAACCCATCTAGTGGAACAGACCACATTTAGAGCGAGCTAAAAACCCAACACTGCCCTCCAATGGTTCTGCTACGGCTCTTCAGCAAACCTGGGCGTGTCTCGTTGCGTCGGTCCGTCAGTCTTCTCTTTTTGTTTAATTGCTTGATTCTATTACCGGGCACATTCCACGACCGTCAGCCGTCTCCTCTGTAACCACACGTGACTGATGTTTTCCCTCTGCACACGCACTCCCAACACACCCCCGACCAACCCCTGTAAGAGTGCCCGTTACCCCAGGGCCCCAGGGACCCACCTGAGGTGTATGATGCGGATCAGGGAGGCCGCCAGGCCCGCAGAGATGCGCCCTGCAGTGCAACAGCGGCTCAGGTTGGCCAGCAGGGGCTGGGGCATCTTGGGCAGGAAGTAGAGCAGCTGCACCAGGCGCTGTTGGGACTTGGCGGGCAGCAGCACGGCCACCCCTTCCTGGGGATCTGTGGACGCAGGTCATCAGTCAGTGGCGCTGACGACCCGCCGGCACGAGGCCCCTCTGCGGGGAACGCCATCGGACGCAGGGGCGTACGGTGGGGGAAGCCAGACTAGACAGGCGTATCCACAGTAGTGAGTGATCAGATAATAGTCTGTGTGTGCGTGCTGTCCCGTTGCTCTCTGACGCACATGCTGATGTCAGAAACCCAGAAGACAAAAGGAGTCTTGTGATGGTGAATTGCCAGCTCTACGGCAGTTTCTATTAGACTGTTAATCCATCGCCCCCCCCCAGCCCATAGCCCTCCCTCCCTTCCTCCTCCCTGCCACACCAGCCCAGCAACCACTGTCCTACCCCTGGCTATGTGTGTGCTTACAACACTCTCTCATAAATGTGACCGGGAACAGATTTATGTAAAGGGGGGAAGGGAAGGGGGTGTTTGGAGTGAAATGGGTCCGTCTGTGTAACAGCACAAAGACATATCATCTAGAACCATGATCCAGATCTGCCCTGATTGCTCTCTGCCAGGGGTTGATATTAAATACGGACCACGTTTTCTGATGCATGCGTAGCACAACACTGCCCCCTAGTGCTGATCGGAAGAACATGTCACACTTCCAGGGGGCCGGTCGAGTCCTTGGGCCATTCCTCTATTAAGTACACTATTATTAATTAACTATTGTGTAAACACATTCTTATACATGCTCCAAGTTGGATCCTCCCCTATATCCATCTCCATCTGTAACTACACATTGAAGCAACTAACAGAGAAAAGACTGCAGTCCAACATGGTTTGTCTACCCAACAGGTCAATGTGACCCACATACAAAACAATATATTGTGATCACAACGTCTCAATGAGGAAAGGTTGATTTTAAATGAATGTGCACTACCATAGATCCTGCAGGCGTTGCTCTGCAGACTGCTGAGCAGTTCCTTGTTGCCCCTGGAGGCAGCGGCCTGGATGGACAGGATGAGCCTGGCAGACAGCGCCGGGTTACGGTGGCCCAGTTGGCACAGCTGAATGGGGAGAGCGGCCAGCCATCGACCCAGCACCTTACTCCTGGAGAAGAGAGTTTTGGGTTATGGTGTGAAACAATAAGAGCAGAGGACTTTTAGCCGTTACTTTATCAACAAAAACAAGCAGGGCCTTTCCACATTACCGCACTACACTAAAGACAAATACAGGCTTCAATGTCAAAAGTCCTTCAGATAATAACAGGGCAATAAAAAGCTAAATAGCATGAGAAACGTCTACAACTTTTAGCGAAACTCTCTATAAAAATGAATAGTGTGCTACAAAATAAAAAAGTGATAAATTGATGCTGGCTACCTGGCTATGTTGGTGTGTCCTTGTTCCTGGAGATAGAGCTTGCTGAAGAAGGACAACAGTAAGGACCTGGTCGGTAGAGTCAGGTTCCTCTGCTGGTAGTGGATGTAAACCGCAGCCAAGAGGTCCTCAGTCAGGGCTGCAAAAATGGACATTGATAATCAAGACAGTGACTTTGAGAATGAAAACACATTGTCAAATGACCCAACACACCATACCGAATACTGAATCACAAGTATATTACCTAAAAAGGTGCTCGTGCACATTGTGTACAATGAAATAATCCGACAAGCTATGTTGCATAGCTACGTTTTTTTTCTCCTTTTAAATTATAATTGTGTTTGCAATAGAATGGATTTATACAACAAAGAAAACCCCACAACCAGGGAATGTCCCCAAACAGCTAGTCGCTATACTAGTTGGTACAATATTTAAATATCCAGAAAAATGACCAACCAAGGTATATCTGCTCAAATATTGAAGACAGGCAGAATTATTGCAAACTATTCAAAGACTCATGTAAACCCAAAACCGCGTACTTTTGTACTTTATGAGTCCCACTTTGCCAAGAAATGCCTCAGTTAACCTCCCCCTACTCAATACTCTTGAGAGTGAGCCGTCTCAAACGGAGAGGCCAACACATCAAGCAGCAGTCAACGCCGACACCGCACCTCTGCTCCTCTCCTTGAGCAGCATCTTCCACACGGCGTCCAGCAGCATGTGGAGCTGCTTGTAGCTGAGCTTCACTCCGTTGGCCATGGTGTCGCGGACAAACGTCCTGAGGGGCAGCAGCCAGCCGGCGTCCTTGTCCTGGCCGGCGTCTTGCCGCTGGCTGAGGGCCACCATCACCTGGCACAAGGTGATGTTGAGCCCCAGGGGCTCTACCGTCGGCGGGGGCAGAGCCGGCGTCTGCTTCATTCTAGTGGACCCAGTATGAGGTTGGATTGAATGGAGACAAGGGGAAGTATCGCCATGGGGGTTGAAAACTAATATTTTAGCAAAGATTACTGCACAAAATGGTTGGAAATTGAACATATTACTGATACCATTACGAATATTTAGCATACATTTGATAGTCATCCATTAATGTCCATGTCTATTTTATAATGAAACCCATATAGCAATCGCAACAATGGACTTCCTACATTTGTGCATTCACTGTTTTATACTGTTGAGTATGCAGGGGATGAAAGACAAATCTCCCCGCCTGTTTTAATGTATTGAGATTCCTCACCTCTTGAGATCAGGCTTTCTCCTCGGCTTCGGGGCGTCTAGGACGCCGTAGGGAAAGTTTTTCATGAAGTGCTGTTTAAAATTCTCCAGGTATTCGCTGCGGAACCAGGTGTCCTACACAGGGAACATCTTGGCTGTTACTTACTCAAATCAAGGATGGTTCTCCAACGGAACCACTGTGTGTGTGCACACTGGTGTTTCCCTCACCAGTATGTCCTGGTGCTCCTTCTGTGGAGCCAGTTTCCTCAGCAGCTGCAGGATGGAAAGCACCTGGAACATGATGGACATTGCGTCCGGGGTGAGCAGGTGGGCCCCCTCGCTGCTGTTCCAGGTAGAGTCAGTGGCAGTGGCCTCCACCCACACTTCCAGCAGCAGGGGCACCAGGGTGGCGGAAAAGTTCTGAACTGCTTCAGCAGAGCCCAGGCCCTCCCCTACTCCGGTTCCAAGCTCCACCTCTGGCCTGCAGAATGAAACAGAAGGAGGGCATCAGAGAGCATGTAGACCTCAATACAAAGAGTGACAGATTGTTCTTGGGGGTTCTGAACACTTCTTATTAAAGATCCCATATCATGCTTTTTTAAGGTAAATAATTACATTTGGGGGTACTACTAGAAAAGGTTTAAATGCCTCTATGTTAAAAATACATCTTATTATTCCCACACTGTTCATTTCTGCAAAACAAATTTCAACATCTTTCAAAAACGTTCTCTTTCGTATCATGTAACTTTAAGGACCCCCCTCCCGAGTAGCTCAGTCTGCTGTGATTGGTCAGCAGCACCCCCAGCCTGATGCGATTGGTCAAACGCTTTGCGCGATCGTCTGCAAATTCACACCCCTGAGAAGTTGTAAACGTTGCGGGTAGCCCCGGGAGGTGCAACTTCTGCGCTTCAGCCCCGGTCTGGCGTCACACTATTACGGAGGTAAAGATTGAGCGTCCAGCTGTACAAGCTGTTTCACGCCCTTATTTAGGGGCGTTCTCGTGGGTGTGAATACTTAGCGGACATAAAACATGTATTGCCGATGCAAGGGGGTACATACCGGAGCCTGAAGGTGGAATGGGGAGTTGGGATGGCTCCCGAATGCTCATAAACCTTGACCTCTGTCCTGCTGTAGGTGAGCTCTTCCCAGTTGAGATCCAGGGGGATCAGCCCTCCCTCCTCGTTGGAACCAAACACCCCTTCACTTGGGCTGCACATATCTTCCTCCTCAGTCGGACTCTCCTCTACTACTGCCTGAATAAAAAGCCCCAGCCTGAAATGCAGGGAGACCAAGTACAGCATGAAGGGACAATTTGGACTTCTGTTCGTATGCATGTTTCAGATCAGATAGGGTCCAAGACTGCTTGCAAATCACAGCATGACTCAGACATGTGATGACTGACTTACATGTATTAAGCAAGCATTCACATGTGTATTCGTAGCAGTCCAATTGGGATGTGATAATCGGGGATGCATTGTAGTGTCGTCTCCATGCGTGTGTGTCAACCCATGTACCTGAGGAGCACAGTGAGTCGCCATTGCTGACCAGTCATAGCCTTGCTGGGGTTGACTGTAAGCGCCCATCTACTCCCCATAGTATCCTGGGGCTTCTTGGTCCCTGCACTACTGCTGCCGCCGCTGCGTCGGTGGGAAATCAGCTCCAGGAAGTTTGTGAGGAGGACAGAAGGCCGCGATGCGAGAAGGGCAGGGTAGTGTTCCAGCAATACGTCTAGGACCTTCAGGGCATCCTCCTGGATTCCCCCCTCAATGTGTGTCATGGCACAGGACAGGTGGGCACTAAGGAGGGGGAAGAATGGAGCAGCTCTCTCTGCTGATACACACTGGGCAAGAAACCTGGAGAAGCACAACATATGGAGATGTTTGTGCGATGACATATCAGAGTGAGAAGGGAGACATGTTCTTCTCATAGTGACATCATTTTAAACACTGATGTCACTATTTCCCCCAAAATAAGTATCAGCTGATAGGTAAAAATGTGAGGTACATGCACCACTTACCCTCTAGGCAGTAGTGTATGATAAGAATGATAAGTGGTGACAGATGATAAGAATAAACGGATCAAATGCGGATTCTGACCTGAGCAACTTGGTGGCTGCAATGCGGACATTGGCATCCTTGTCTGTGAACATGGCCGCCACCTCAGAGAAGAGGCGGGAGAGGTGCTGCTCCAGCAACGACGGGTTCTTCAACAGCAAGCTCCCTCAAGCCCGTCAAGGAACTCAGCTTCATGTTGCCATTGTAGTGGTGGAGCTGGGACAGCAGGTCCTAAATGCAGAAGGAAATAGATTTTGTGACCAACAGAAACCAAACAGTCTGGACCGTAGAGCAAAACTATTATTTTTCAATGTGCTATGAGAGAAAGACCCACAGAAAATAAGGTGACAAGCAAAGGAAATGTGAGAACACTTACATTGATGCCGAGCTGTCTATGTGTGGTTGGGCCGCTATCTCTTTTCAACTGTTCAGAGAGATGGATTCCCTTGGAGCGGAAGTTGGTATTGGTGGCATTATCTGCTTTGGGCTTCTTCTTTCCCACCTTCAGCTTGACTTTCTGGAAGTCGTCCTGTCTCTTCTTCCTCTTGGACTTCATAGCTGTAGTCTACAATACATTTCGTAAATAAGCGGACCCACGCACATATGGAGGGAAAGGAATAAACTACTCACTCAAATTGTAAGGAAAATGTATTAACAACTGTCCGAAAGCAAGCAATTTAATTTCGTATTATATGCACTACACTGCTCTCTGTTGCTAGAGAATAAGAATAACCCAGCCTTTCGTAAATTGTAGCTTAACAAGGAGCCAAACAGAATCAACAATAATAGCGCTAACTGAGAAGTGATCTTTTATTTTTGTT
Source organism: Melanogrammus aeglefinus (assembly GCA_900291075.1). NCBI lineage: Eukaryota > Metazoa > Chordata > Actinopteri > Gadiformes > Gadidae > Melanogrammus > Melanogrammus aeglefinus. Next base: position 41,510 of record OLKM01001323.1, on the reverse strand, counting down.
ATTGTGTTTGGGTATCATACATTGAAAATAACGTGAAAATGTGCAAATATATATTAGTAAAATAGCAAACCTTTCAAGCATGCCTCACAGAAACAGCAAACATGAAGCTCGTGTTGATGGGTCCTTAAACCATGGGTAGCCTTGTTTTGCTACCAGGGACCGCCAGGAAACACATTACGCCGTGCCCTGAGTTATAGCTATGGTATATGATCACAATCTACATTTGAAATTAAAATATCTAAGATATGTAGCCTTACATTCCACTTTTTTTTTTCTTGTGTAGCAGTTATTTCCCTCAAATTAAATATGTTTATGAGTAACAGAAAATAAAACGAGCCCACTACAAAGTCGTCTTCCATTTAGCCTCGAAAAGGTTTCATTTTAATACCTGCATCACCATATTTCCAGCCAAATTAAAGAACAAAAAAATATCACATTATACATTATAAATTCAATCGAATCACAGGCTCTCGCTGAAAAAGATATAGGTTGAGCCAAATATCGAAAGGGGGATAGGCTAAGGTTAAAAACAGGCAAACGCCACAGCTTCTGTTCGGGGTCCTTCATTTATTGGTCTTTTCTAGCGTTGCTTTTCCACCGAAGGCTAGTATTGTCGTTTTTTAATCGCCGCTAATACAGGTAATATGGCGCTATCTTCACTGTTTGTATGTTAAAGTATAAAAGTATAATACTGTATACTATTATAACAAAAATAGCTGTCAATTTTGTCTTATAATGACATAACATTGGTTTAGCATAGCGTTAGCGATTAGCTGGTTGTCCAAACCTACCGTCTATTGTCTGCATTACAGGGCTTCAACAGCGCTAGCCAACATATCTACAAGGGACTGTATGGCTATAACGTATGACATTTATAATGAACACGCTCAAGTGGTCTGGTTTTATCTCTCCTTGTAGAATGGGAGACACCGACATGCAGCCTGCCTCGCAACAAGCACCCAGAGCCAAGAGGCCATACGGGGTACAGAAACAGCAAAACAAGTTCAGGAATGTTAAGGTATGTCTTTGGAAATAAATAGTTCTGTGTTGTATAGCTCAAAGGAAATCTTAGAGTGGGTTCCGTTCTCAAAGGTTACCCGCTGAACGCAATTCCGTTACTAGTGGTCTGATCTGGGGACGGTTCGCTTCTTCTGCTCTGCCCATTCCGTTATGTGTGGACGTCGACTGCATATTGTTGCAGAAAGTGGAGAACCTCAAACAATGGGGAACCAGTTACTTCATGGTTCACAAATCTTTTGAACTTATAGCAGACTACATGAACATTTGATGTAATCGCTATCGCATGGTTTCGTCTCCTCTCTGGGTGTATCGCAACGTTTTTAATGTTACGTTGCATCTTTATATATATATATGAACATCTATATGGACACATGTGCTGTTGATGGCGCGTTCTCAATTAATGAGAATCGACTGGGTGCCAGATTATCCTGGCTACAGCATGTGACATGCTAATGCCTCACGCAGGCAACATGGAGGATAAAGTTATTTTCCTCCATGAAGTGGAGGACATGGATGTAGAGTTCAATCTCTTTATCAAGCCATGTTCCTTCACTAATTCTTTGTATCTCTCTCCTCCTCGGGTTAATTCTCTCTGACAGAGAAAGCCGTTCCTGCATTCCTCTGACATAGGTAAGTCCAGCAAGTGGGGCAAGTGCCATCGACCACTCCAAGTGGTGGCACTTTTATTACTCCCTAGAGTCCCTTTTTGAAAGTCTCCACATAAAATCCCAGAACACACTAGGGTTATGAGATTCTTAAATTTGGCTTTAGCCCGAATGGAAGCCATCCCATTCAAACTCCAGGGTTTTTCGCCATTTTAAGATCTCAATGCATTTGAAAGTTTTGTTTCTGAACAACTTTAGAAATGCTTGTACTGGTGTGTTTGTGTGTTTTTTAGTAACCAACCTCTTCCTGTAACTGCACTGCAGTTCAGTTTATTTCCTAGGTTTTTAACTGCTGAATATTCAGTAGTTCACGTTAATAAAATGATGTCTGTGTTCCGCAGGCCTCATTTGGCTGGTTGCTATGATGTCTAAATAGAAAAGGCACGTCGTTGCCAGGTCAAAATACTGATTTGATAACCCAGACTCCTACAATCTGTCTGCGGAGGGTCCACACTGGAGTTTGTCTCCTGCGGATTGGTTGAGTGAGGAACTGGGCATCGCTGGAGGGGAGTCTTTACTCCGCCTCTGGCCTACACCAGCAGAGGACGATACCTGGGACTCTCTCTCTCTCTCTATGTTGCCCAAGTGCTCACTTAGTGTTTGGGTTTCTAAGCGTCCTTCCGTTAATAGAGTTTCAATAATGTTATTTAGAAGGACTCCTGGCACTATATTTTAAAGCAATGCGTGATATGAAAGTTCTGTTATTTTTTTCCCCTAGTGTTCACAAAAGGGACGGTCATTAAGACCCTTCCCTCTCTCACCATGCTGTTGACTGGAGTCACTGAGCCCATCATTGGTAAGTTGGAATGAAACCCCATTAGCACCCCACCAACTTCCCTCCATTAATTTTGAAATGCTTAACTCTTTACCCTTTTCCCCCCACACAGGCCTTCAGTATGTGTGGGAGTACCGTAGTCCCAGTAAATCTGTACCGCCACACTATCAGTGTAAAATCTGCAATGTGACCCGTCTACAGCACGACATGCTGGCCCACGTCAAAGGCTGGAAACACAGTCTCAGATATATGGTTAGTTATATATTTTTACAAGAGTAGTTGGTTAGAATGTTGTATGGCCTCTAGTAATATTAAATAATATATTAATTCTTAAATGGGTTGAGTTTCTACCTGCTGGCACAACACCAATTAGTTCCAAAATACCAAATATCCATCTCTGCTCTCTCTTGTGTTCTGTAGAAGCGAGCTCATCCCACTAAAGTGACGGGTGACGAGGAAGAGGCCATCAAAGACCCTTTGTTTAGGAAGAAAGTTAAAGAGGCTTCAGCTGAGGTGGCCAGCGCTGAGGGCAGCGGGAAACTCAAGGTGAGCCAGGGCAAATTAACTTCCCCTCTAGGATTTCTTTTTGTAATTTGTATTAGAAAAATTCTGGATGTTTCCTAATATTATAATTAAATTGCTTAATCTATAAATACTATTTGGTTGAGCGGAGTTGGTCTTGCCCTCCATTCTAATTATTTGAGAACATAAAACTTATTTTTCTATACTTGTTTAGAATATTAATATCATTTAAATGTGCTTGTTTCTACAATTTAGGTGATTCTTAAGGAGCCCTGTGATGTCCCTGCGTTCCAAGGTCTCCGGACTGCTATTCCCAAGCCTTTGCCTTCACCAGGATCTATGGGACCACCAGGCCCATATTTAGGTTTGACATTTAATTTTAAACATTTGAGCGCATGTTGCTTCATTCTGTATTCCTATCCCCATCAATGCATGAAGTTAAATGTGCTAAAAACATGGATATCCGTCAGGTGGCAGGTTCTCTGACCCCATGTTCCAAGGAGAATATCCCACTCATGGAGGTCCTTTCCAAAATCCTTCCATTGGTGACTATGGAGAGCTGGACATGGGGGGCTTCCCTAGCCGACCGGACTACCCTGGCTCCAACATGAACCTTAGACGTTTCCCAGACGAGATGGGCCCGTCTTCCCACAGCGGGGGTGGAAATGGTTTTTCAATGGCTAGTAGAAGAGATAGCAGTGGATTGCTGGGAGACGGCCCTGGTCGAGGTTACAAAGAAGACTTTAGGGGGAACTCGATGGGGAGCGGCCTAATGGAGAGGCCCGCAGACAGACCAGAGGAGAGGCCGGGCCTCATGGGAGCCCACCCCGAGAGTGGCAGCCTGCCCTCCACACTGCTCGGTTACCTAGTGAGTGTTGCTAATTGAAGAGCCAAGTTGGTGTTTAACTTGCTACGAGATCCCACTGAATTGACAAATACTTTTGTTTTGTTTTTAGGATACCTTTCGGATAGAAAACGAAGACGATGCCCAGATTGTTCTGAAGGTGACTCAGAAGTTGACAGATGTGCTGATGGAGTACCGGCTCAGAAGTGTCTCTGGGGTAAGGGGCTGTTCATATCGTATTGACTACATGCAGTGATTGCTTAAGGTCAGCCTGTATAAAAGACGGGACATCATGTTCTCTGAATGTGACATGTGGCTGCTCTCCTCTCTTCCAGGGTTCTACCATTCTCGGCAGTACATCAATAAGTTCTCAGAGGGTCTCCAATCCTGGAGAACGCTACTCTGGAAATTTCTTAGGCATGAATGGCTTTAATTTATCATAAAATGTCCCCATCCTGTAGCACATGGATTTAGCAGCTTCACGGCAGCAGTAGCTCAGCGGACAGAAGAAGTCTTGCAACCAAGAGCTTTGATGCTCTTCTCCTGAACTATGTTTTAACATAAACACCATCACTTACCCCCACCTGAAGCTCGCTGTGCCCTTGCACTGTTTAAAACACCATTGGTGTCTTAAACATTGGATAAAAGCATTTGCTAAATTTCCTAAATGTAAATTGGTGTGGTTTACTGGTAGGGCTTAATTGTAACCCAACTAGAAGAAAATAAGCTATAACAATTTTAGTAGTCCGTCTTTGCACTTGTATATTTCTATGAGAAGCGATTCTAAATCCTTAGGCCTTTGTAACAATGCAGTGTTCATTGTGGCTGTCTACTCTGCAGGTCCATCCCGGTACTCTGGTGGTTCATCAAGGTTTTACAACTGACCCTGCCTTCCACAGAAGATGGTTCATCTTTCCTCTTCACTTCTTAGATTTATCGCAACCATATTTGTTTTGTTTTTTAATAATCCCCTGTGAAGAACTCTTTAATGGGAGAGAAGATTTTTTATTTTATTTAAACTTGTATACCCATATGGATATATACACTCTGCTGTAGATAATAAATCCACTGGACCAAATGTGGAGTTTTGTGTGCGTTTTTCACCGAAAAGATCTAAGTAGAAAAGTTGTCTACCATTTGTATTAAACTGTCATTGCTGTATAACTAATTTGTTTTGGTTAGTTTGTTTTTTAATAAAGTTGTTTTAATTGAAGTTATGGAGGTAATTTTCTTGCGACTCGCTTAAACGTATTAATTAACTGGGTCTTCCATTTGAAGTTAATGTGTAGTTGACAGAGGAAGACCAATTTGAGAAATGATCAAAAATACACTTAACCAGTCCTACCTAAAATAGAAAGCATGGCTGTGGCCAATAGTTATGTACTACCTTAACGTCATGGACTAGTAAGCCAAGACTTTTAATTGGAAAATTGTAGATAGCCTGTCGTATACAAATACATGTTACGGATAGTAAATAATGGACAAGATTCATGAGGTCGGATCAAAGTTAAACGGGGGCTAAAGTCGAAGCTTGGAGCACGGACGGAGCCCATTGGCCGTGCTGTCGCTGTGGCAACCATCGGTAGCGTCATACCCGAAAGGTTTCTGGGTAAATGACAGGAAGCGGATTTCTGTTTATTTACCATGGCGACGGAGACGCCGAATACTGATATCCGCAGGCTGACTGTAATGATATTTATCTTTATTAAATGTAATTCTGTTTTCTGCCAGCAGTTTATCATCTCCTTTCAGACTGTTTCAGACTGCGTCGTGGGACATTTCTACGATGTTTCTAGTCTCTCTTGTGTTCAATGCGGTGTAGATCAACGTGCCAGTGCAACAGGTTGGTTCCGTCTCTGGCGGATATCTTCGGTTAATGATGATTTATATGAAATACACATATGTAAACACGTCCGCGCGGTATTTTTCCTTAATCTATAGCGTGTTCTGCACATGAGGAGTTAGTGTACCTGTTTCAATCTCTTTGCAGGACTCGCATGCGTCTGCCTACCTGGGCACCGTGTTCTCAACTCCAACGGAGCATCGCTTACATGTCAACGTTGTCCTCCCGATTACCCAGTATGTAAAGTGTTTCATATTTTTCCATTTTGTGTAGGTATTCATATGAATTTGAGCCATGAATGACGCCGTGCTTCGCCCTGTTTTCTGATCAGGCGGTGACGGAGGATGGGTTCGGGTGTATTCGGTGTCCCGGCGGATTGAGTGAAGAGGGGACGTGTCTGTGCCCTCAAGGGACTGTTCGAGGTAAGTGGCAAACAGCACATGTTGTGATTACTACAGCATCATGTGATTATGACAATTATATTTGATATTTTTTAATTCTAACCACTACTCACTCCAGTGGAGAGAGACCTCCAGGGAAAACCGTTGGACGAGGCCAGGTGTGAGGCTTGTAACGGGGATGGTCCTGCGTTTTCTGTACCAAACAACAATGGAGACAGGTACCAGAGCTATATTTGTTCAAGTTTAAAGTATTTTCCCCTGTTTCCTCTTCCTTGTATGTACACTTTAAATAAACATAAATCTGATATCTCAGAATAACTACAAAAAAAGTAAATAAGCAACATTTTACATGCTCCCTTAGTTTAAAATAATCGATGATCTTGTCTTCCAGCTGTGAGAGATGTCAGGCTTCATTTGTTGACACGTCCAGCTCATGTGTGTGTACCCCTCCTAATGTTCTGGTAAGTTCGGCCTTCAGTATTGACTACTCTACACATCATCTCCACTTCTTGCTGAACTATATCTAAAAGGGGACACCCACTCAATTGACTGTTGATATTCATTTCCTCAGGCAGGAGGATTATGTTTGCCACCAAACAATCTCCCCTCCAATGTAAACCCCAATGTTAACTTTGCTGAGTTGGTGAGTAAATCTTTTGGGTGATTTTGCTAGAAACATAAAACCTAAACATAAACAGTGAAAACCTAATGGTGTATAGAAGTTCTCTTTAGTTCCAGCTCATGTATGATTGACGTATCGCTCTCCTCCAAATGGCAGGCTCTCCCTGTCCAGTCTGCGTGGTTCCTTAAAAACCTCTACTCCTCATCCTCCGCATGTCTGGTGAGTGTCGTCATTCTCTGTGTGTACCTCCCCTGTCTGTGTGTGTGTCTCTGTTGATGTGTTCCTGTATAACTCAAAGCGTTGTGTGTGTGTGTGTGTGTGTGTGTGTGTGTGTGTGTGGTGTGTGGGCTGTATCCAGGTCTTCACCAACCTCACGGCGTGCCAGGCTCTAGGGAACATGTGTGTGATGAACATGCACTCCTTCAGCAGCGTGACCAACGACGCCTGCGGCCTCTTCAACCTCATCTTCAGGTCCATGGCCGCTTCGGGCACCACACAGGACATCTCTTACTGGTAACAAGAAATAAGGACCTTTTTAGTATTCTAGTATTAGTCAATACTTCTAATTATGTATTTACTATATCCGGATCATTTAGCAAACCTTTCATCCAAAGTGACTTGAGATCCAATTGGACAACAATGTCCCTCTGACCTGTGTTCTCTGTGTCTCAGGAGAACTAATCTGCCGTGGCTTTATTATGGGGATCAGCCGGGTCTAGCAGGCCGAGTGCTTCAAACGGATCCATTGCCCATTGAGTTCAGTTTCAAAGGACGCAAGAAGGTCAGTCACCGGGCAACTTTAGCGCTCTATGCGTGAGTCGCGTAGTACAAACAGCCCTAATTATTTCACTCAGCCAAACTTTCAAAGATTATTTTTAAAGGTCTTGTTCTTTGTCTGATGTTTATCCCATTGTTTGTTGTTCTGCAGAATACAGATATTAAGCTGATTTCGGCGGTGTATGATGTAAGGGGGGAGTTCCTGAGATGGGAGAACGTTAGTGGAGGGTCTCTGCAAGTAAGAACAAGAGCTGCTTCTTCTCCGAACAGTTGTTATGGTCTTGTTACTGGTTTGAGGCTGAACGCTATTGTGCAGCTTGCTGTACTGCCTCTCTTTTTGGCCTGATTTTGTCTTTTGGGCTTATGTCCTGGATATTTGAGTTCTATTGTCTACACTCTTCTGTACAGCTTTGTCCTGATACGGCTATAAGACAGAGGGCAGCTTACACTTTTGGAACGGCTTACCAGGAGAGTGTGAGTGTCTCTTTATTTTTATATTTGTTAAATTGATGGAAAAAGTGAGAAAAGTAAGACTATGTGATAATATCAACTCATGTGTGTTTCAGAAAACGTTATTGTCTGTCGTAACAGAAAATCATCTTTGACGTGGATCGACACTTTATTTTGTTCTTTTACAGTGTGACATGTCGGTATCAGAGTTGTTGCGTACGTACCCTGAACCACTATTTTACGACGTGTTTGTCGACCTGAGTCAAGGAGAGGCGCGCAAATTGCTTGCCGTCCCATCTCTGGTCCTCAACCAGCAGTATAATGGCCGCTACGTCAACCAAGGTAACGCTCATGTGTGTGTTTGCAACGTGTCAGCATTTTTTGGGGTATTTTCTCTTTTTGTTGTGCGCACCCTCATGCATGGATTTAATTAACGCTGCGCTTGTGTCCGCGTAGAAAACGTGAAAAACTGGTACTTGTCCCGCCGTGTGTTTCTGGTTGACACACTGAGTGGTAGAGAGAAGAGTTTGAGTTCCAAGCCCAAAGCCATCCGTGTGGCCGCCGACATCAAACTACGGTAGCGTGGAAGATATCTTTACAAACAGCCCATAAGTGGGCTGAGTCAATGTTCTGTGTGATGATGCAGGGCCTCATTATTTTTTTTATTTTAACACTTCATTGATGTCTCATTCTTCCATTGAATTGTTTACCAGATTTCAGCTGGTTCCTGGAACCCAGAAAGGCCAGGCGTTTCCACCGCTGCTGTCCGTGTCTTACAAAGATGTTTTCCTCACAGATCTGGCCACGCAAACTGTTCGTGTGAGTCAACCCCTCGCTCTGTCTCTTTCTGCCTCCCTTAGCGAGACACCCTGACTGTTCCTCATGAGCTGGCTGTCGCCCTGCGTGGTTGACCTCGCGTCAGTGTGTAAATGTGTAAATGAACGGTTGTAAGTCGCTTTGGAGAAAAGCTAGCAAAAATCCCATAAATGTGTAAGGGTTTCTTCCTTAATATTAACATAAAGCAAAAACAGGGTGGCTGGAGAATAACCATCATAAACATACATTTTATAAAGGCCTTCATTTTAACAGCTAATAATCTTAACTCCATGTTTTGTTACGCCAGGTGTCGTTTGCTGTGGAGTATGAGATGGATCAGAATGAGGCCCGCAAGAGGACAGATGTGAGTGAGTCAGGCATAAATACATCAATTTCACCATTAATGAAGGCAGCCTATGTATTAACAATGCGTGTGTACATGTAACTATAGATTGCTCTAGGTGTGATGGGGGGCATGGCTGTCCTGTACTCTCTGTTGAAGACCGTCAGCTGGAAGAGGAGGATCTCCTCTCCCCTGGTCGACATGGAGGTAGCTGCAGCTGCTGCAGATGCTTCTCTTAAAAGTGATGTGGGTCTCTGGGATTTTAAAAAGTCTTCCCTCGTTCTCATGGCCTTGTTCTCTTGTCCTCTCTGTGTGCATTCCTCAGACCTTGCTGAAGTTCCTGTTGTTCTATGCCGGAGACCTGGCCAATGTCTTCTTCTGCATCACTGTGGGAACAGGACTTTACTGGCTCATCTTTTCCAAAGTCAGTATGTTGGATGCGTAGATATGTTTTTTTATTCACAGGCCTTGTTGAAAATCACTTTTACACTTTTACTGATTTCCAACAAGGCCTGTGAATAAAGTAGAGCAATAGAGGCTTGGTGCCCCTCAAAATAGCTTTGTTCCTACCTTGCATATTGAGATTCGTAGTGACGGGCACTTTTGTTCGGTTAACTGATTATGCTCTTCACTTTTGTCTATTATATATGTTGGATAATCCTCTATTGATGCTCGACTTTGCTCCCTTTTTCCATCATACAGACAGACAGATCCCTAATTTGACCATCCTACTTGACAAGCATATATACGTATTTGCCCGTAGCCCTTTTAATAAACATTTAACAACAACACCAGAACATTCAAACACAAATTTGTGTTTTTGTTAGGGCACCTCTATATTGAATTATACTGGAATAATGTGGTACTCTTGCCATCTGTGGTTCTGTGTTTGTCTTTAGCTGCTGTTTTGTTTTTCTTTCTGGACTGAATGAATTTCATAAAGTCAGTGTTCTTTCTCTGTGGTTTTCTTCCGTTTGTTTTACCGTACTCTTCAGACGCTGGAGGCAAGTCTCTTTGGCTCTTTGACCCCGATAGACTTCACATCCCCTATCCTCACTCTCCCAAAGAAATATCATACATTTTAGAACCGGCCATAATCTGACATGTGTGTGCATGTGTGTGTGTGTGTGTTGTTATCAGGCCCAGCAGTTTGTCTCCGTGCTGTTGCCTCTGCCAGCGCAGGAGGAGCGCATGGTGACATACATCGGCTGTGCCTTCGCTCTAAAGGTGACGTTACCTCTTTATAAGACCCCAGATGATCCAATATTAACACACTTAATGTTTCCTCTTAGTGGTGCTTGAAAGCCAGGCTGAATGAATCATTATCAACGTGTTGTGTTGCTCGTGTGAGTTCAGGCCATCCAGTTCCTCCACAAGCTGATCTTGCAGCTATCCGTCGACATCTTCCTCATCGATTGGGAGCGACCACGAAGTAAAGCCGGCCGTACAGTCAACGGTACGAACGCAACAAGGCCCCCTTTTTCCAAACGGATTCTGAACCCAATCTATTTTGCTATCCCCATGTTGATTCGTTGCTTTGTCCTCAGCCTCTGGGGAAGCCAAGCGCGACCCGTCCCCCGTCAGTATCTGGAGGACCTACTTCGTGGCCAACGAGTGGAACGAAATCCAGACCATCCGTAAGATCAGCCCTACCTTCCAGGTCATCGCAGTGCTCTTCTTCCTGGAGGTAAGTGGAGCGCTGGGCTCAAAGACTCGCGCTCTTCTTCTCCACTTAAAGATCCCATATCGTGATTTATTTTTTTAGGGTTAATAATTGCATTAGGGGGTACTACTAGAATAAGGTTACTTGCCTGTATGTTTAAAAATACCCCTTTTATTATCGCACTGTTCATTTCGGGCAAAACCAATTTCAGCGTCTTTCAAAAACTGTGTGATTTATCAAGTCGCTTTAACGCCCCCTTTCCGAATAGCCCAGTCTGCTGTGATTGGTCAGCACGTCCACTCTGTTGCGATTGGTTGAGCAGACTTAAAACATATACACATACGTTATAAAAGAAAAGAGAGAAGTAAAAAAAAAATCACCCCTTTAAGAATCCCATCCATACTGTTATCATCCGTCTACTTTGACTCAGTCCACTCATTCACGGTTTCCCCTTCTAGGTGCTGGGTTTCTCCAACCTGGCCCTAAGGGACCCCTGGTCCACGTTAGAGCGCCCCCCTCAGGCGTACAAGCCTCCCTACAGCCTAACGCTGCGCTATGCTCTGGCCTCCACTCTCTGGCTGTGCATTGGACTTCGTACAGGTAAAATAACCAACTCCTCTATTCTTATCTCTATGCTGAGTTACCCTGAGGTCATGTTGATCCCCTCCACCTAGGTGGTGTTCTTCACCACCTGAGTTACCCTGAGGTCATGTTGATCCCCTCCACCTAGGTGGTGTTCTTCACCACCTGAGTTACCCTGAGGTCATGTTGATCCCCTCCACCTAGGTGGTGTTCTTCACCACCTGAGTTACCCTGAGGTCATGTTGATCCCCTCCACCTAGGTGGTGTTCTTCACCGTGTTCCACGAGCGCTTTGTGGAGGACAAAATCCGGCAGTTTGTGGACCTCTGCTCCATCAGCAATGTAGGTCCCTTTTGTACAGCAGCATCATGAAGGATTTGAGTTGGTTTAACTAGCTTGTAACTAGCTTTGGAACTAACAATAAACTTGGCGTGTATGACATGTGTGTTGCTGTAGGTCTCCATGCTTGTGTTGTCACACCAGTGTTTTGGCTACTACATCCACGGGCGCTCAGTGCATGGCCACGCGGACACCAACATGGAGGAGATGAACACCAACCTGAAGAGAGAAGCCGTATGTCCCAGAGACATTCTTATATCTCTCTTTGGTCTCCTTCTACACATCCAGTACTTCCTTGCTGTTCCACATTATGTCTATCAGTCTTTGTATCTCATCCTCCCTCTCCCTCTCCCTCTCCCTCTCCCTCCCGCTCTCTGCCCTGCGAAGCTCTCCTTCTGCGTCCTCCGCTCTCCTCTCCCTCTCCCTCTCCCTCTCCCTCTCCCTCCCGCTCTCTATGGCCCGGTGAAGGAGTCCTTGTGCGGCCAGCGGGGTCTTCTTCCTAACACGGACACGCAGACCTTCCAGGTCTCCATCAGCACCCGTCTGCGTCAGCAGTACGACCGCATCCGGGAGCCCCTCGGCAGGGTTGTGTGTACGAGACTGACTGACTGACTGACTGACTGACTGACTGACTGACTGACTGACTGACTGACTCCTGTGTTTGTGATGGAAAGTATTTTTCCATGATTTAACTTCAAAAGGATGGACCGAGTGATCAGGCATTCTCATTGTGTTGCGGTCTCTAGAGGAACGGGCCGTCCCGGTTGGTGGACGCCTCCTCAGCCAATCCGTTTGAGCAGAGCACCCGGGCGTACAACACCATGAACCGCTTCCTGGGCTCCGTCATAGACCATGTAGGTGCACACGCAACCACGCACAACACACAAACACGTCTGCACTAACTGTTACGTGCTGTTTACTTAGTTGCCATCGTTGACGGCGTGCTGTCCACAGGCTCACCGCGACATGGACTACATAGTGAAGGACAAACTGTTTTTGGAGCGGGTCATAGGAATGGAGCTCCTTGAACCCAATGAAAAAAGCATATTCTACAACGGTAAGGGTGTACTGTGCGTGTGTCTTCCTTTTGTGTCGTGTTGTGTGCTCACCTCGGGGGTTCCTCGACTCCTTAAAGGTCTCATCTCATCGTTTTTTCGTTAATTTTGCGGTGATCTGTAGTCTGAATTGATGCCCTAAGAGCCGGTTTTAGAGAAAAAAAAGCTTTGCTGGGTCTGTTTCATGCTGTTTTAGTTTGTTGGGGGAGGTGGGAGGGGACGAACGACAGGATTTCGCCGCATAACATGAATATGCATGATATGCTAATCTGCTCGCTTCTGATTGGCTAAGAGCACTGTGACACTGAGCTGCAGAAATTAGCTCTGCTACTTCCTGTCTGCCGGTGGGCGGTAGCAAGCTAGCTAAGCTGGGCGGGAGGCGTGGCCATGAATACTAATTTTCGGTGTCACGTCACACCGATGGGGTTTTCTCATCCGCTCGTTTTTCTCTGTGATTTCTCTCATTTCCTTTAATATAGATAATCGGGGTAGAGGAACACTTTCATGCGCAGCATGCATATGCAACTCGTAGAGACCTATAGTATTTCAACAAAAACAAGTATTCTCAGTTTCTCATGGAATGAGACCTTTAACCTGGCTCTGTGCCTCTACAGACGAGTCGCACTCCTTCAGCGACGTGCTGTTCTACGGCAACGAGGCCACCCTGCTGATCTTTGACACGCTGTTCTTCTGCGTGGTGGACCTCGGCTCTCAGAGCTTCGTGCTCGCAGCTGTTCTTACATACGTGCAGCAAATGGTCGGTACATGTGTGCACGTACATGTGAATGAATGTCCAGTTGCTGCTGCTACAAAATTGATTACAGCCAACAACCAAAAAAAGAAAAGATGTGTTGACTTGATTAATCATTTCTCATGTTGTGTCTTGTCGGGACAGATTTTTCGTTGGATCAGAGGGGTACTTGGAAGGCGGAACCTGGCCAACAAGACCTTAGTGGATGAAAGGTTCCTGATCTAGGAGGGGTCCTTCTTGGAGGACATGCTCACCTGTCAGTATTGCCGCAGGGCTCAATGATGTGTGTCATGTAAATGTTTACACTTTGTGCAGCTGTAGTTTTTTATACGCTTTTTGTATATATATTTGTGTTGCATACAGTGTTTTTACTTTTTTTCTATGTCATTTTCAAATAAAATTCCATATTTTACATAATAAGAGTAATCTTCTGACTAATTGGATATTACAGATTTGCTATTTAGCAATTGTGGCATGATCTTATCATGTAGTCGTTGCATTTCGCTAAAGCAAATATATCCAGAGAAAGATCGAGGTACAGATATATATAGATGTAATATTTAGAAAAATGTTTTGGTTAAAAAATAAAAAAAATAGCGTTTGTACCATGGACCTATTAAAAAAAGGTTCGTACCTTATTTCTACCATATTTTTTTGGGGGGGGGGGGAGGATCAAATGACGTATGAGCTGTACTCCTAAAACGTCATCACTCCTTTCAACCCTCAGCCAATCAGCGATCACTGGGCGACGCTCTGGTTGTGAATGATGTGCGGTGTTTAAGGTGTTGATAGTTATCCAGCTATGTACTTCAACATTGACTTTGAATCACTGTGGTAGGTAAGTGTCCGTTTCACTTTCTCATTGATGTCCCTTAATGGGCACATATAAGGATTCGTGCACTTCTTATGGAGCATTGCGAGGTCATTACTTGAGCTTATGCTATGACTTTGTTATAGCTAGCTAGCATTTCTATGGTGCGTATCTGTGTGTCTGTCTGAGCTGCACAGCCAAAGTCAGGGGTGTCTGCATGTCCTGGACGGTCCTATGCAAAGTATATACAGAACATCGTAGCCCGCCTGTCTTAGTTCCCCGTGGTACTGTCCTATGGTTTAACTCTGTTGGTTAGCAACCTCGGTCGTTAGGTTGATCAACAAACATGTTGACTGCAGGTCTGGGCCGGCCCAGCTTTCCCTGCGACATAACCTTTAACACTGAAGTTAAAGCTCTAGTTGGCTCAAGTTACTGCCTATACATTTTCTGTAACAGAAAGGTTGTGTGTGTGTGTGTGTGTGTGTGTGTGTGTGTGTGTGTGTGTGTGTGTGTGTGTGTGTGTGTGTGTGTGTGTGTGTGTGTGTGTGTTAGACCAGTTTCTCAACTGGTCTGGTGGGTCACGCCCCAAATGTGGGTCACGGACTTGTTTGAAAGGGTCACGGAGTGTAAATTAGATTAATGTGCTTTGAATGCAGGGATGAAAGTAATTGTTTGTTAATGTTTAAATAATGACATTGTGTATGAGCGTTTACTAGCCCGTTTTCTGAGAAATAAATTTACTTGGTTTGACTTGTAGAAAAGTGGGTCGCGACTTAATGAACATGGTGAATTGTGTGTCCCAAGCAGTGGAGAACCACTGTATTAGTCTGAAGAGCAGGTGCACGCCAAGGTGCACACACACTCCTGCTCTTAGTCTAACCCATATCATCACACCCTATACAAGTGCAAACTGAGAGATTAATTATGTAACAGGGAGGGATCGAGACAACCAGTCAAAATCTAGTTCAGTGGGACGTGGTCTTTAGTCAGAACATTTCACAAGCTCCAAATGTCAGGGCTAGAATCCACACCCCAGCTATTATTAGCAAGGGCGTCTTACGCTGACCTCTGCTTGGGACCGGATTGTAGTCTGAGTTTACTCATGAGGGTCTAGTCTGTTACTGGTCTCTAGTCTAAGACTGACCTCTAGCCGTACACACACAGGGTAACGTTGTTCCACCTTCTCTGGTTTAACGTTAACGTGAGATATTCAAACAATTCATTGAGCAACGTTACAACATTATTTTAAACATGTGCAGCACTTTCTTTTTAAAGATGTATATCTAACAGTTCTTGTAATGCAATGGATTAATTGGAGCTGGAGTAAACTTTGAACCCAATGTTGTGTTTGTCTTTAAATGTCAAGGGGTTATCTAGTGTTGTCTGGTATTGATCCAAACCATATAGCGCATAGCTAGACTGGACTACAGCATAACTTCCATATGTGAACCTCCTTTTTATCAACCAAAAAAGTTAGTTTGCTTTAATTGCTATTCCTCATACTTGCTTCCCCAACATGCATGATGAATGCTACGACTGCATATCTCTCATGGCTCTATTGCACACCTGTTCTGTCTTACCTCATGTACACAAACAATATTCAGCATTGTTTTTTAAAAGGAGCTTGTAGTTCACTGGATGTATTGAGAGTGCATGGCTTGCCTCATGCACTCCCAGCTCAGGGCGTTGTGTCTGTGTGTGATGACGGCTGTCCTCTCATAGGTGCCCAACCATCGGTGGGGGTTCTGTGTGTGTGAGACCACCTGAGGTGTAGAGCGAGTCATGCCGGGGGCCTGGCAGCTCTTCCGAGGATTGCCCCGCACCAAAATCTTGGCCTCAGGCCTGTTGCCATGCCAACACCAGTCCCACTCGGGACCCGTTCCACACCAAGCTCCTCCCAGACACCCTTCCCTCAGCTGGAGGCTCCGCCCCGTGTCTCGGAGCTACCGAGCCACCCCCAACCTCCACAGCTACACCCTCACCCCGCCACAGGTCAACTCCATCCTGAAGGCCAATGAGTACAGCTTTAAGGTGTGTGAGCTGATGCTGATCTTTAACCCGAAGAATCAAGAACCCTCCGCGCTTCGAGTTAAACACAAAGGGGATTTTTGGTTTTCAGGTGCCAGAGTTTGATGGGAAGAACGTGTCGTCGGTGATGGGCTTTGACAGCAACCAGCTCCCGGCCAACGCTCCCATAGAGGACCGCCGCAGCGTGGCCACCTGCCTGCAGACACGGGGCATGCTCATGGCGGTCTTCGACGGCCACGCCGGCGGTGCCTGCGCCCAGGTGGAGCTATGGACTGTTTTTGTCATTTTAGCTTTCGTTCCAAAATGAATGCATGGATGCATGAATGAGATGTGAGGCGCCTGGCTCAAAGGTGGCCTGAAGATGCAATAGATTCAAATGTTTGGTCCATGGATCCAAACTTGGACCCTCCTCATAATGTTTAAAAATGTATTTTGCCTTTTTCTTTTTGCACAATCACCACATCGTCCTCCCCTTCATGGTACATGAGGCATAATAAAAAAATGAACATAAATGTGCTGTATGTTCTGTTTATTTTGATGTAATGAGATGATTACCTATCTTTCCCCCGTTCTCCTCTCGCCCCGGTCAGGCGTTGAGCGAGCGCCTGTTCTACTACATCGCCGTGTCCCTGCTGCCCCACGAGACCCTGTGCGAGCTGGACGAGGCGGTGGAGGCGGGCCGGGCCCTCAGCCCCATCCTACAGTGGCACAAGCACCCCAACGACTACTTCAGCCGGGAGGCCCAGAGCCTCTACTTCAACAGCCTCCGGACCTACTGGCAGGAGCTCATAGACCTGAGCAGGTGAGTGCGCTTCACCCTCAGCATTTCGGTGCCCAAGTGAACTAGATTGTCCATCAGAGTATGCAACAAGTAATTACACAGAGGATCAAAATTGCATTTCCCCATACTCCAAATGTGCAAGTAATATTTTTATATATTCACAGTGTGCCAGAGTGTTGTTCATTTTGAGGCATGTTAGTGAGGTACAATATAGTAGTGTAAAGTGCAGAATAGCAGCATGGAGATACATATGTATGTAAACGTGTTTGCTATTGTGCATATAAAGAGCATGGTATATGCACAATAACATACATGTTTACATACACACAGTATGTGTCTCCATGCTGCTATTCTGCACTCCTGTACGGTCTGCATGCACTGTACTGTAATGCATGGAGGTGGAACTGCTATAATGTGGAAGAGTAGGCTGCTGCTCCTTTTGCAGGATGTCACTTTTCTGAATGACAGAATGCTCATCCAACTCATCCAATGTCTCTGTGCCCAGCCCCGGGGAGGTTCCCGAAACGGGGGAGGCGCTGCTGAACGCCTTCAAGAGGCTGGACAACGACCTCTCTCTGGAGGCCCAGGTGGGTAATGCTGGCTCGGCTGCTAGTGGCCAGCCTCGCAGCTGGTTTCTTCCTCTGGGGTCCAGGTTCAGTGGCTCACCGATGTGCTTCCTTGCAGGTGGGAGACCCCAATGCCTACTTGCACTACTGGGTGTTGAGGGTGGCCTTTTCCGGAGCCACGGCCTGTGTGGCGCACATCGATGGATCAGACCTGTACGTCTCCTCTTCATCGGTTCAGTCCTACTTCATGGGAACAGGGTTTAAATGTTACGACAACTCTGACAACAAAGCTAATAATAGTAGACGGGGTGTCCGCGCATCCTTAAAAAGTCTTAAAAAGTCTTAAATTCATGTTTCTGAATTTAAGGCCTTAAAAAGTCTTAAATTCGTTACAAATGTCATATGCTGGTCTTAAATACTGTAACTCAAGGTCTTAAATTTGTCGGCGCAGGACCATATATATATTTTTTTTCTCGAGGGAGGCTTCTTTCTTGCTAGCTGCATATAAACGATTATCTGCGTGCTTGCTAGCTAGTCTGTTACAATGGGTAGGTGAAAATTCAAGGACAGTTGGCTGGAAGACGTCCGTTTCCGAAGTTGGCTCGCGTCTGTTGCCAACCCCCACCATCGCGTGTTTTAGGTCTTAAATTTCATTCAAGGTGGTATTAAAAAGGTCTTAAAAAGTCTTAAATTTGACTTGCTGAAACCTGCAGATACCCTGGTAGAGTAATGATACGACAAGCAGAATGAGGAAACATGTATTTGTATCTTTGTCTTTGGTAAACATATGAAGAGTTAAGAGCTTCCTTGGTAAACAGAATGTGTTTCTGTGTGTCAGGTTCATAGCCAACTCGGGCGACGGGCGAGCAGTGCTGGGGGTGCAGGAGGAGGACGGCTCCTTCACGGCTCACACGCTGTCCAACGACCACAATGCCCAGAATGAGGACGAGGTGGCCCGGATACGAGGGGAGCACCCTCCGTCGGAGAAGAAGACCGTCATACGACAGGTGGGTCCACACTAAGGGCCCGATTCCCGGGGCAGTCACAGACTGGGCCTCAGGGGCCACACTAAGGGCCCGATTCCCGGGGCAGTCACAGACTGGGCCTCAGGGGCCACACTAAGGGCTCGATGCCCGGGGCGGTCACAGACATGTTGGGACAGTCAATATTATTTTATAAAAACGAGCAAGGCGTCATGAAATGAAAAGAGTTCAAGCACAAGGCAAAAGCCAATCATATTGTTGGTGTTATGGTGCAACAAGGTGAACAAAAACATCCCACAGGCAATTCCCTGTTGAAAGGAATCGGGACAAATGTCAAGGCTGAGCGCTGGCTGCATCGCTCTGCATGCTGCGTACCTCTATGCGGGCGGGGGTACCCGGGGTCGCTCATCAGCGCCTGCTCCCCACCCCCCCCAGGACCGCCTGCTCGGGCTGCTGATGCCGTTCCGTGCGTTCGGGGACGTGAAGTTCAAGTGGAGCATCGAGCTGCAGAAGAGGGTGCTGGAGTCGGGCCCCGACCAGCTCCACGAGAACGAGCACACCAAGTTCATCCCCCCAAACTACCACACGCCCCCGTACCTGACTGCCGAGCCCGAGATCACGCACCACAGGCTGCGGCCGCAGGACCGCTTCCTGGTGAGTGCTAACTAATGTACTGGCCCGCAGGTGGCCCTCAACCACCTCAACCAGTGTGTTTCTTTACTGATGGGCCCCAGGAATAATATTGATGTTCAGCACACACAGAATGACCTCCTCTACAGGGTTTCTATCACATGAAAGAATCCCACTCTGATATATGATCAGAACCTCAGCTACATTACTCTAACAAAGGATTATTATAAATAAATACGTCTAATCGCGTCGATGAACATCGGTCAAATTCTTGGTTTGTTATTCAAATGTCTAAAATACAATTGGTTAGGTGTTGGATTGGTTGATATGAGTAAGTACTGGCTGGGGAAAGTATGGACATGGTCTGAGGTAGAGCGATGGGGAGGAGTTCTTCTTGGTAGGTATGTTTACATTTACATTTAGGGGATTTTGCTTCTATCCAAAGTGACTTCCAGCCATTCATTCACACATTCACACACCGATGGCAGAGTCGACCATGCAGGGCAGCTGCCAGCTCATTAGGAGCAGGCAGTTCGGTGTCTTGCTCAGGGACACCCCGACACTCTTAGCTAGCAACCTTCCGGTTTCCAGTCGATCCGCTTCACCTCCTTAGCTACGGTCGCCCCCTATATATGTCCATCATGCCTATCGTCTGTATGTCTTTTGACCCCGTCCACCCTCCCTCAGGTGATCGGCTCGGACGGCCTGTGGGAGACGCTGCACCGGCAGGAGGTGGTGCGCGTGGTGGGGGAGTACCTGACCGGGTCGCAGCAGCAGCAGCCGCTGACGGTGGGCGGCTACAGGGTGACCCTGGGCCAGATGCAGGGGCTGCTGGGGGAGAGGAAGGCCCGCACTTCCTCGGCCTTCGAGGACCAGAACGCGGCCACCCACCTGATGCGCCATGCGGTGGGCAACAACGAGTTTGGCACGGTGGACCACGAGCGGCTGTCCAAGATGCTGTCGCTGCCCGAGGAGCTGGCGCGCATGTACCGCGACGACATCACCATCATCGTGTCCCAGTTCAACCCACACGTGATAGGAAGTCAGAGGCGGGAGAACCAGTCCTGAGGCAGGAAGAAGGACCCCACAGCGATGAACTGTACAGTATGTGTCTGTAAGCACACACACGGACAGACTCTCCTTCTGGCTTTAAGAGCTGTTTTAGGAATATGTCGATTGGTTAAAGGAGTTGATATGCAGTCCGGATTAACTTTTTTGGTCAAGCTACGGGACACCAGTGCAGTTTAGAGTCTAAATGAGGTGCTCTTCCACGCAAACTACACACACAGTAGTTCAGTGTGGTGTTTTTTTTTATGCAAACCAAAACTTTGGTTTCTTTAATTCTTGGACTGGTTATGAAGAACATCCATCACCGCCAAAATGTATATCAAAGAGTTGTCTGATAGAAAAATGTTACAAAATCTTATGCCAAAGATTCAGCCGTCTATAATCCAACATCTTTCCCCCCTGCCTCGGGTGAGGCTTTGAGAACATGGTCCTTCCCCCCCCCCCCCCAAGCCCGCCGCTCCCTATACACAGAGTACGCAGAGGGCACCAAGTACCTGGGGGGGGGGGCACCAAAAATTAAGGTTTGTAAAAAAAAAAAAAAAGTAAATTAGTTATGAAGAGGCCCACCGTTGTTTTTTCTTAATTGTATAACCTATCACTCAATTTCGGGAAATTAGATGTTCTTACCTAATATATAAAAAGAGGCTCTCCCCCCCCACCCCCCCGTCTGAACATTCACCTGCTCACGTAGGGCACCGAAACGGCCAGCAGCGGCCCTGTCCCCCCCGTGTCCCCTCCATATATTTAGTTTTGTGTTTGAAATGGGACAGCAGCTGTGAATCCCCATGCTGCTGTATGCCACTTGGTACAGCTGGGTTATATAGGACTTGTTTTCATGTGTGCGCTGACCTGGTTCCTGCATAGTGCAGCAGAGTCACTGGCCATCATGGATGGTGCGTTAGGGTAGAACAGGCTGGTCGACCAGGGCAAGATCGCTAACCAATGTATCCTGTTCTTTTGTGCATTTGCCGGTATCAATTACAATCTTTCCTTATTGCAATCCATTTGCTAATTTCTGATAAGAAATATGGAGTACAGTATGAAGCTTGTCAGCATTGTGTTTCTGTGCAGCGTGCTTGATGCTGCATCAGGGCATGTCCGTGAAGGGTATATGTGTTTAAAACTATTGCACCTAAACCTGTCAGTGTTTCTTTTTGTTTTCCTCTCTAATGAGCACTTCCTGTATATCTTATTCTCTCTGATACCTGCCCATACTTAAGCTTGCCTTCTGTAAAGGCTATTTTTAGCAGAGCACACAGGGTGTGTACTTTTTGCATATATATCATTTGTATTTGTATAGAGCGAGAGAGCCTTGTTCTCTTACAGTGGTTTGTTCGTTGAAGGCTTGTTTGCTGGAAGGTCGCTAAAGGCTCTGCCATGATTTTAACAATTATGAGGTAACCACAAGGTAGGGGGTCATCTTGAAGTCTTCCAGGGCCTTGAGATTGGAGGTTGGTTAAGTCCCTTGACGCACTAGCGCTCTCTACTGGTCGGAACGCCGGCTGCCTGTCTGCTGCATTCTGGGAAAAAAAATACCTGAACAGAGCAAGGGAAAGCTATTTATTAAGCCTATATGTTACACTTTATCAAGGATTGTATGTATGTATTGATCTGTAACTTATGTGTAATGCCATTTGTATTTGGATTGTTTTAATAAAACACTAAATACTCAACGTGAGTCTGTGTGTGTGTCCGACCAGTAGGCAGCTGAAGGTCAGTTTTAGCTTTCAAAGGTGACTGACCGCAATACATTCTGTGTCAACTGTGGCTGTAGAGACTATACACTTTTACGGTAGTCATCTCACTATGCATAGTTTCGCCATAAGCCACATTAAATATTAACAGAAAGGTGGTCTGTATTCTCTACCAGTAGTTGTTACTAATTTCTAGAACAGATAGTGCAGCCATTGATTGTGAATGAAGCCCTTGTATAGTACTCTATAAACACAAATATGTGACCACATAACCATACATTTTTTAAAGTATGCTAGACTGTGTTGTTTTGCAAACATTTTTCTCTCTTGAACTACTTTGCTTGATGGAAGAGGATTTAGTTCCAATCAATTCTAAATGTGTATGTTTCTGTGTGTTTATTTTGTAAAATCTTAATCTAAGATTGTCTAAAGTAACAGTTTTAATACAGTAGCAATAAGCCACTGGACGCAGTGATTTGAAGTGATTTTAGATTTTTTTAGTTAAGGAATGTAAGGACGTAAGGTTACCACTAGAGGCCACTATAGCACAAATCAAAGCAGCGCTCCATTGAATAGTTTCACAGTGAAGCATCAAATCAGACATGTTTTGTTCGATACTGTGAATACGAATTTAACAATCCAGCTTTAGTTTAACAAAATAAGTGTTTCAAAGGTAAATTGCTGATCTAGTGGCAAAGGTCAGAGAATGACAAATAATTGGGAAAAACCTTTCCTAATAATAGTAGTTATAAACCTCTTAGACCTTCCCCTTGTTTTGCAATTGTAAGATTCCAAGTTGACATCGAAAAAAAAAGTATGATTCATAAATTTAGTATACTTTAATTTTTTTGCATGTATTCAATCAAAAACCTAATAATACGGCGTTCAAGATATACAAATATCTGCAGCGCCTTGTAGTTATGTTGTAAGTGCTCAGGTTTGTACTTACAACCACTTTAGTGTTCCAAGGTCTTAAACATGTCTTGGCCTGTATCCAGTCCTGGAGCTTTATATAGCCCTCTTAACCCTTGCTCTACCTTCACCATAAATCATTGCTCTCCATCGCTCTCATATAAACATGCTCTATCTCTCTCTCACTCTCTCACATATACTCTCACTCTCTAATTCATCATCACTGTCTTTCTATCTCTCTCTCCCTCCCTCTCTCTCACTCCTCCTTTTCTCTTTCTCTCTCTATTTCCCTCTCTCACCCTCACACATGCTCGCCGTGTCTCATTATCTTTGTGTGAATAGTGATTGTTGAGGTAGGTGACTCAGAGCTCTGACAGCATTAGCAGTAAATCAATCGTGTTTGTGATGGTTTGGAACATATTTGTAGAACAAGCAAACAAGCCGTCTTCATTATCATGGATTATCACCATAATGCAGTGATTCATGTTATATGTGTATGTATCACATCATTTAGGGTATAACTGTGTGTGCGTGCGTGTGTGTGTGTGTGTGTGTGTGTGTGTGTGTGTGTGTGTGTGTGTGTGTGTGTGTGTGTGTGTGTGTGTGTGTGTGTGTGTGTGTGTGTGTGTGTGTGTGTGTGTGTGTGTGTGTGTGTGTGTGTGTGTGTGTGTGTGTGCGTGCGTGCATGTGTGCATGCACGTGTGTGTGTGTGTGTGTGTGGTGTGTGTGTGTGTGTGTGTGTGTAGACTTCCATAGGTGGATGTCTTCCATAGAAGCCAATGTAACGGCCGACTGAACTCACTGGGAGCAAGTGGAAGAGAGAAAAACGTCTCTCACTTGAGATGGTTTGTTTTGTTGAACAGCCAAACATGGACAGCCTCCGTAAAATGATTGAATCTGCCTCTCTTCCTATCCTTCTTCTGCTATTCTAATCTCTCAAACATAGGACCTCTCCCACCAACTTTCAGGGCTCATGCATGTGTGTGTGTTTCGGTGTGTGTGTGTGTGTGTGTGTGCGTGCGTGCGTGTGTGGGTGTTGTACTTGTCGCCTGGATACAAGTGAGGAAAGAGTTGCAGATGTAAACATTTGAGATGTTCCATGTTGTCTTGACTTTATGAGGCTGTAATTCTAACTCTTTGAGACCTCTCTTGTTCTGTCCCTCCCTGTTTCCCTCGTCTCTCTCTCTCTCTCTCTCTCTCTCTCTCTCTCTCTCTCTCTCTCTCTCTCTCTCTCTCTCTCTCCCTCTCTCTCTCTCTCTCTCCCTCTCTCTCTCTCTCTCCCTCCCTCTCTCTCTCTCTCCTCTCTCCCTCTCTCTCTCTCTCTCCTCTCTCCCTCTCTCTCCCTCTCTCTCTCTCTCTCTCTCTCTCTCTCTCTCTCTCTCTCTCTCTCTCTCTCTCTCTCCCTCTCCCTCTGATTCTAGCGGGGATATTTAATGACTCATCAAACACACGTTCACACAAACACCCCCATGCCGTCCGCCCAGCATGAGGAGCCCCCAGCCCTGACAGATGTGTGTGGGGAGAGGGGGCCGTGGTCTGTGAGGACTGAGGCCTTCTCCTGGAGCAGCACGCAGCTCCCCAGCTCACATGGCCCACTGCGTTTCTCGCTCAACACGCTTTTCTCTCTTCCTTTGTGTGAGGCTTTGTGTGACGAGCGCGCGCGTGTGTGTGTGTGTGTGTGCGTGACGCATGTGTATGTGTATGTATGTGTGCGTGCCAGTTCCTTTGTGCTCAATAAAAGCCAACAATCTTGGCCCTCACCATGGCCACCACCACCACCTCCACCACCAACCACCGTCTCGACATGGACGGCCCATTCAGTGCACGTGTCCCCGCTGCCGGGCCGTGACTCACAGCTCTGCAGGGAGGGAGGCACAGCTGGACCGCCTATTAGACTTCAGGCAGAAATGTGAAGAACAGCGATCGATTCATACAGAGGGATAAAGGAGAGTGGAGGAGGGACTGCCATGGGGTTGATAATGATGGTGGTGGGTTTCTGAAGGGTTTTATGACGCAGAGACTCTATAGCGTCACACGTATGTTTCTGTGGGTGTAGAGGTTGTGGAGGCGCTTATAGCCGCCCCCCACACACGCGCTCTCTCACACACCGCGCAAACACACAAACGCACATGCTCTCTCTCACGCACTACCACACACACATGCACACACACACACGCACAAGCTCCCTCAAGCACCGCACACACACACACACACACCACACACACTACTCACACACGCACACCACACACACACACACACACACACACACACACACACACACACACACACACACACACACACACACACACACACACACACACACACAAGCACGTGCTAACTCTGACACACTCGCCAAAAAGGCGAGTGTGTGTCAATGTCACACATGAATATGCACACAAACACACACACACACACACACACACACACACACACACACACACACACACACACACACACACACACACACACACACACACACACACACACACACACACACCAATATAAAAGGACCATATGAAAACTAAAGTTGTAGTTTATTGGAAAACATAAAACCAATGGAACAAATTATTCGCTTTATCCACAGGCAGCTGTGTAAGTACACATATGGGGTTTTCTTTTAGATAGCCGGTTTAACAGATGGTCACAACCAACATTTAAATAACATGGCTAATGTCATCCAACAACATTGCTGACATCATAACAAAAAAAAAGAAAAAACAGTGTAAAAATGCCTGACTGTGTATTGGATTATTAGACAATGGGTGTGATGTTTAAAATGACCACTTTTAGCTGAATCTGAATGATTAGGTACACAGGATAATGAACATAATTGTGTTACAAAAAGAGTTGCCTGGCTGTGAGTGTGAACACCGTGTCGTGTCCGGCGGTTACAGCATTTGCTCGGAGTCGCCGTTGGCTGCTGCCGCCTTCTTCTTCTTCTCCTCGTTGCTCTTGTTGATGCGGTGGACCACGATGGCGAACGCAATGCCTGGGACCGGGGAAACACAACCGCCAGCTCATGACAACACTCAATAAACGCACACAAACACACGTTTCAAACACACACACACACACACACACACACACACACACACACACACACACACACACACACACACACACACACACACACACACACACACACACACACACACACACAGAGGAGTACCAAACCAACAGAGAATAGCTCAACATCAGTCATTGAAAGTGGGCGCCGTAGAACGCAGAATATCGGTCATTTCTTAAGATCAACTGCCATATTTTCTATTCTCCCCAAGGAGACCTGTAATAACTTTATGTGTATTGTATCATTAAGCAGGTGCATTAATCCAAAGTTGCTTCCACGATAATTGAGATCAATGCCCCAAAGGAGCAGGTAGGGGGCAGCATTAAGGGGTAGGCCCCCGATACATGGCAGACGATGGGTTTCAAACCCACAACTCTGGGCTGAGATCCTAACCACAATCTCATGAGGGCCAACAAGGAGGCTTGTTTCCCAGTCTCCTTCCTCTACCAGTCCGTGTTTTGTCCCAAGGTGATGTGTGTGTGCGTGTGCGTGTGCGTGCGCGTGTGGGTGCGTGGAGGTGGTCCTACTCACAGATGAAGGCCATGGTTCCTGCCAGGATCCCGATGGTGGTCCCCATGCTGTACTTAAAGGAGTGGGTGCCTGGTGCGACGTAGCAGTACCCCAGCACCGTGCAGTTGCACACCCTCACTGTGGCACGGAGAAGCACAGAGAAACACTCAGACACGGTAATGCCATCCACAAACACACACACACACACACCCACACACGTAGGCATATAGTGACACACACACACACCCACACACACACACA
Organism: Melanogrammus aeglefinus; assembly: GCA_900291075.1. Lineage (NCBI taxonomy): Eukaryota > Metazoa > Chordata > Actinopteri > Gadiformes > Gadidae > Melanogrammus > Melanogrammus aeglefinus. The sequence goes on along the minus strand of OLKM01001323.1, from coordinate 14,732 downwards.
TATAGGCACACAGTGACACACACACTCACACCCACACACACACACACATATAGGCACACAGTGACACACACACTCACACCCACACACGCACACACATATAGGCACATAGTGACTCACGCACACACATATAGACACATAGTGACTCACACCCACACACACACATATATAGGCACATAGTGACTCACACCCACACACACACACATATAGGCACATAGTGACTCACACCCACACACACACACATATAGACACATAGTGACTCACACCCACACACACACATATATAGGCACATAGTGACTCACACCCACACACACATATAGGCAGATGGTGACGCACACATGCACACAATTTGGCAAATCTGGGCAGGTTGTTGGGAGACAATGCACCTTTTTCTCAGGTATTTCTTTTTCCAAACCACTCACCCTCAAACTTCTGTGTGACTCCTAAGCCTTGGTTGTCGGTGATGCTGATGGGGATGGAGAAGGTCTTGTCCTCGGTCGGGGACTTCTTCATCTTCAGGAGAGCAGACGACCCTGTGGGGTCCGCAGCCATGACAGGAAGACGCATGTCAGACATGGGTTATGATTTTCGAAAATGTTTTTCTGATACAACAATGCGTTGTCTTATTGTCCTCCTCCGCATGGCCGTAACCTTGACGATCAGGGGGTTTCATGTGCTGTACCGTCGAAGGGGGTGATCTCCCAGTTGGGGGACTTCTTCCCCTTGGGGAAGGAGAAGGTGAAGGGCTCGGAGAAGGGGGCGCTGTCTGGGTCCACGGCCCTCAGGACCACGGGCTGGGGGCCCTTGGTGCAAATGAAGGCCTGGCTCTCCGTCAGCTTGGGGTGGTTGTCGTTGACGTCCAGCAGGTGCACGGTGTACACACGCTCCGTCGCCTTCTCGGGGTTTCCTGGTGGAAGGAGCATGGGGGGTTTGTGAAATAGGACGCTTTGGAGAACTAGAATAGATCTGCATGACAGTGATGAAGTGGTGAATACCTGTGAGACTGTGGTTGTGGCTAGATGTTAGCATAATGAGCACATGAATGAACGTGCTCATTCTCATCAGTTTACTTTTTTTACTTTTTCTTTTTCACGTTTATAAACAAGAAACTTTTTAAAGTCTGAAATCCTGTTCAAATAAATATAAGACCTGATCCTTATAATAAGTAACAGTTACAGGCCAGGGTTACAGGGTTGCATCAGTGTTTTAAACAGCAGCCTCACCCTGCTCAAAGGCAGTGATGGTGAGTTCCAGGACCTCCAGGGTCTCTCTGTCCAGATTGGCCTTGGTCTTCACCGCTCCTGTGGCAGCATCGATGACCAGCCAGCCATTCACATCCCCCTCCATCTTAAAACTGGGAGGGAGGGAGAGGGGAGGGAGGGAGGGAGAGAGGAGGGGAGGGAGGGAGGGAGAGAGGAGGGGAGGGAGGGAGAGAGAGAGGAGGGATGGACGGAAGGAAGGAGGGATGGACAGACAGAGAGAGGGAAATAGGGATGGATGGACAGACAGAGGGAGGGACGGACAGACAGACAGAGAGAGTGAAGGAGGGAGGTAGGGATTGACAGAGGAAGGGCGGACAGACAGACAGAGATAGGGCGGGAGGGAGGGGCATGGACATACACAATTGCTGAACTCCGTTTCCCAGCATGCATCATCTTTAGATACATGCAAAAGATGGTGCAAGTAAAAATGGTGTTAGCCAATCCCATACTTTTTATTTGCATCCATTTTTTGGGGCCGTTCTGCCCCTGACCTATGCCTCCTCCCCCTCCCCTCGGCAGCAGGACGCTATCCCTCGGAACGAGTGCTGAGCCGTCCGTTCACCCTCTAGCGCACAGAGCTGATCATGTACCTGATGTCCTTCCCCTCGGGGTCCTTGGCGTCGGCGGTGAACAGCAGCTCTCCCACTGGGTGGTCCTCGGGGACGCTCACCGACGTGGGGGCGGCGCTCTGGAACTCGGGGTCCTCGTCCACATCCATGACGGAGATGAAGACGGAGGCGGAGGACTTTGTGTCGTAGGCCAGGCCGGTCATCAGGGGCTCGGGGTTGCGGGCGTCGATCTTCAGCGTGTAGGTGGGGAAGGCCTCGAAGTCCAGGGGCTTAGAGGGGGGACCGGCGGGTTAGGGACCCCTCGGAGCATCTCTCTGGATTCTTTAGCATTTTTTATGTATGAACCTATGGGTATCGGTGTGTGTGTGTGTGTGTGTGTGTGTGTGTGTGTGTGTGTGTGTGTGTGTGTGTGTGTGTGTGTGTGTGTGTTGTGTGTGTGTGTGTGTGTGTGTGTGTGTGTGTGTGTGTGTGTGTGTGTGTGTGTGTGTGTGTGTGTGTGTGTGTGAATGTGTGTGTGTGTGTGTGTGTGTGTGTGTGTGTGTGTGTGTGTGTGTGTGTGTGTGTGTGTGTGTGTGTGTGTGTGTGTGTGTGTGTGTGTGCATATGTGTGTGCGTGTGTGTGTGTGTGTGTGTGTGTGCATGTGCGCTTGTGTGCGTGTTGGTATGTGTGTTTTGGTGGGAATGTGCGTGTTTGTGTGCTTCTGCGTGTTGGTATGTTTGTGTGGGTGGGACGGTGTGCATATGTATGTGCGTGCGTGTGCGTGTGTGCGCGTGTGTGTGCTTGTGCGTCCATCTATACCTTAACAATAACCAGTCTACCCTCTCCGTTTCCGTCTGTCTCCACGGCGAACGTGTCGTCATGGTTTCCAGAGATTTCAAACAGGATTTCGGAGCTCCCGCTGCCGGGTTCGTCTGCGTCAGACGCCTTCACTGTCAGCAAGGTCTGGCCCACAGAGGAGTCCTCCGCAAGGGACAGGGTCCCATACTGCACACACACACACACACACACACACACACACACACACACACACACACACACACACACACACACACACACACACACACACACACACACACACACACACACACACACACACACACACACACACACAGGTGCACAGCACACAGTTTAACACAAGCAAACAGTCCAATGTGAGTAGGTCAGTACGTGGCTCTCTGAGATAGTGAGAGGATTGCCACACAGCAGAGCTGGCCGTGATAACAGAAGAACTCACGTTGTTCTTCTCAAACAGGGGCAGCTCGTTGTTGACGTCAATCACCTTTATGAGGACCTTACACACGGTGCTGAACTCTGGGGGGGGGGAAGGCACACACATTTCAACACACACAGCTAAAGCAAAGACTGTGTGCGTCTGTGCGTCTGCTTTAAGGTGTGTGTGTGTCTGTGTGTGTGTCTGTGTGTGTGTGTGTGTGTTCATGTGTGTTTGTGTTTGTGTTTTGTGTGTTTGAGTGTTTTGTGCATTTGTGTGTGTGTGTGCATGTGCCTGCTTGAGTGTGTGCATATGCATCATGTGTCAGTGTGTGCGTGTGTGTGTGACGGTTACCCTGGTCGCTGACATTGATCATAAGTGTGTACTGTGTGGAGTCCCTCCTCTGCAGGATCTCTCGGGTGAGGATGCGCCCCGACGCGGCGTCCAGGGAGAAGGCTCCATTGACGGGCAGCTGGGTCTTGATGGCGTACATGAGCAGAGCGTTGCTCGTCCCTTCCTCGTCACTGTCGTAGGCCAACAGCTGTCCCACCTCGCTGCCTGCACCACAACCGCAGCCAATCACAGAGCCGAATATCAGATATGTTTTCTTCAATATAAACATTGAATATGTTCCATGGCGAGAAGACGTGAGGACATCTTACCCATGGGCTCGTTCTCCTGGATCTCGAACACGGTCTCCTCGCTCCCACACTCGGGGCTGTTGTCGTTGATGTCCTCCACCACCACCTGGATCTCCATGGGCGACTCCACCTCGTTGCCATGCTGATCCTCTGCCAACACCACCAGGATGTACTGCAGCGCAGAGGAGCAGGGCTCAGTGCCGTGGAGCGTTTACAAACGTGTGGGAATGTGTGTACGTGTGGGCATAAAAGTGTGTGTTTGTGTGTGCTTGTGTGTATTTATGTCACCATGAAATTTGGCTTTTTTTTCCTTTGTTAGATCATTTCGACAGTCAACATATCACTGTAAAAACACGATGCGCCCTTAAAGTGCAGGTTGCGTTCCCGGCGGTGTGAGTGCACGGTGACCCTGCTGACCATGTCCTTCTCCTCGCGGTCCAGCTCCTCGTTCAGCAGGACCTCTCCCTCGTCCGTGATGCTGAAGGGGAAACTCAGTGTCTCGCGCTCCTTCTGCTGCAGCCGGTAGCTGGCGCTGGGCTGGTTGGCGCCCACCTGGCGGGGAGAAGGGGGGGAGACATTTGGGGTTACAGGGTGTGAGGGGCGTGACAGAGAACTGTCTGTAAAAGACAGGGGTTGAATGAGATGCGCTCTATTCATTGGTCAGTCACCAGTCACCGCACTAGAGTACTGAACAAGAAACTAATGGGAAATAGACAAAAAAGGATTTCAACACACGCAATAGGATTAGTAGGAATGTAGAAATGTAAAAAGTGGCCCAAATCTGACACTTAGTTTGAGGCGTGTGGGTGTGCACTGCCCCCCCCCCCCCCCACCCAGCACCCACCCGCCACCCACACCCACCCGCCCACCCAGCCCCCCCCCCGCCACCCAGCACCCACCCGCCACCCAGCCACCTGCACCCACCTTAGCGATGACCATGGGGTACTGCGCCTTAAGGTGCTCCCTCACAGTGAGGAGTCCAGGGTTCACCCACAAGTTCTGCTCCACCACCACCTTAACGGTGGTGATACCGCTCAGCGCGTTCTCCGAGGCACCCGCCAGGTCCTCCACGCGCACGATCAGGGTGTAGTCTGGGTCCTCCGAGCGGTCCCCGCCCCGGGTCCGGCTCTCTGAAACCACAGAAGAAGACTCAAGCTCAGTCTGCAGGCACGGCAAAGCTTGCAGAACAAGCAAATGGATTTAGATTGTTATTAGACTTTATATTGAACTTAGTATAGTCATTTGTGAGCTTATTCGCCTTGTGTATTGGTTTTAAAACGATCCTCCATTTAGCAATTCATGAATATAAATAAATATTTATAATAATTATAGAAGGCTTGATTGGAAGGACATGACGGAGGGCAAATGTCTTGAGATATTGGAAGTTCTAACCTACACACACACACACACACACACACACAAACACACACAAACACACCTGCTTTCTCCAGACAGGTGTAGAAGGGGTTGAGCTCGTGCGGGATGTCCTGTGTGGGTGTGCAGTAGTCATCAAACTTCTTCTTCAGGTTAGCACTGCTGAAGCTCTCCCCCATGCCATACTGCAGGCTCTCCCTGGCCTTCAGCATGCTCGCGCCTTTAAAACACACACACACACACACACACACACACACCACACACACACACACACCACACACACACACACACACACACACACACACACACACACACACACACACACACCACACACACACACACACACACACACACACACACACACAGACAAATGTGCACCAGCATACACACACACACACACACACACACACACACACACACACACACACACACACACACACACACACACACACACACACACACACACACACACACACACACACACACACACACACACACACACACACACACACAACACACACACACACACACACACACACACACACACACACACACACACACACACACACACACACACACACACACACACACATGCACAGTGATCAGTGAATATCGTCACAGAACTTTTTTTGTCAATCTACAACAAATGAGTTATAATGTGAGCAGCTGAGATGAGTTTACACCGTCATCATGAACAGGTAGGAGACCAACCCACTATGAGATGGGTTAGGTCTCTTATGTTGTGTTTCTCTTCCCTCTCCCACGACCTGGGGCCAATATCACATCAGTGCGTGAGCTGACTGTGAGTTTGAGTGTGTGTGTGTGTGTGTGTGTGTGTGTGTGTGTGTGTGTGTGTGTGTGTGTGTGTGTGTGTGTGTGGTGTGTGTGTGCGTGCGTGCGTGCGTGCTGCGTGCGTGCGTGCGTGCGTGCGTGCGTGCGTGCTGTGCGTCGTGTGCGTGCGTGCGTGCTTGCGTGCGTTGCGTGCTGGTTGCGTGTGTGTGGTGGTGTGTGCGTGCTGTGCGTGCGTGCGTGCGTGCGTGCGTGCGTGCGTGCGTGCGTGCGTGCGTGCGTGCGTGCGTGCGTGCGTGCGTGCGTGTGTGTGTGCGTGCGCTTGTGGGCCCCAGTGCATGCGACTAGTCTCACCGTCTTCGGTGATGGAGATGTCTCCGGTGACGGGGTCAATCTGGAAGAAGGGCGTTTTGTTCCTGTTGGGGATCTGGCTGACCAGGCTGAAGTGCAACCGGGCGTTGGGGGACTCAGGATCGTCCAGGTCGCTGGCCGACACACGCACAAACGGCACGCCTGAAACAAGACAGCGGCCGTTAGATGTCAGCCAATCGGTAAGCTACTGTCAGCCAATCAGTGAGCTGATGTCAGCCAATCAATGAGTCTGCTTGCTGGATGAAGGCTCACAGAGTGCTGGGAAAGAGCTTCTGGTTACAATGGAACTTTATTTAGGTCAATACAAGAAGGATGAAATGAGCCAATGATAAGACCATATGATATGATATGATGGTATTGTATGGAGATTGAAGAAATGCATGTCCAAACAAATCAAAGAGGCATGTTAACTGGATAATGAGTGATCTATTAAAAACCATACCAGGCATTTCGAACTGGATTTGGAGGACATAGACATTGCGTCTCATATATACAGAAATCGAAAACAAGGGAGGAGACAGGGAGCAAGTTCAAGGTTAGCCAGTAAAAGATTTAGTAAAAGATTGTTCATTTCTTCCACAACGGAAAATCTGGTAATTGTGAAACTGCTAAAAAAAGTGGTTAGCACGTGGCAAGTGCTCAGTGTTAATTGGTTAATTGTCTCACAAACCAAACTTTGAATTAATATCTGAAGTCTGATGGTTAGGCTCAAAACTGGATGGATAGGGTGTTAAATTCTCTTTCTTTCAGCCATCTTGTTGCTGGAGATGGAATCTGTAGGGTGCTAAATTGGCAAACACAACCGCGACCAGAAGTATTTAACAGCAACAGCAAGTGTCTGGAAAGGTTTCAAACAACACTTCTGAAAGCTTCATCCACTTTGCATAAATGAATGCGTTTCTCTTTGGGAAAAAATCTCCATAACTAAACAGGAAGTGAGGTGTAATTCTGCCCCTCACAGTGTTGGTTTCCTGGCTCTGTCCCACGGTGTAGCGTGGTAAGCAGTTTGTAGCTGGTCGCGCAGTCTCATATTGAAGGAAAAACACTCACCATGGTGGGTCCGCTCCCGGATCATAGCGGCGTATGTAGAATGTTCGAAGGTTGGCGCATGGTTGTTGATGTCCAACACGCTAATGGTGACAAAGGCTGGGCCCTCCACCACAGCACTGCCCACTAAAGCCTCCACCTGGGGTTAAACACACACACACACACACACACACACACACACACACACACACACACACACACACACACACACACACACACACACACACACACACACACACACAGGTCACATGGCATGCATCAATGCAGTTTATGTGTGTGTTTCTGTTTGTGTGTGGGTGTGTGTGTGTGTAGTAGTTCAAGAGTCTGTGAGTTTACCCCGATAATATAATGTGAATTGCGTGCCCAGTCCAGGGGCTGGGCCAGGTAAAGCCATCCATCCTCTGCTATCTGTATGTCTTCATGACCTTCACCGGTAAGTCGGAAGGCAGTCACATCTGGGTCTGATACTTGGAACTACATAGAGAGAGAGGCATGCAAATAGTGTTAGAGAGAAAGAGAGCCAGACAGCGATTGAGGGAGAGAGAGAGAGAGAGTCAGAGAGAGAGAGAGAGAGAGAGAGAGAGACAGACAGCGATTGAGAGAGAGAGAGAGAGAGAGAGAGAGAGAGAGAGAGAGAGAGACAGACAGCGATTGAGAGAGAGAGAGAGAGAGAGAGAGAGAGAGAGAGAGAGAGAGAGAGAGAGAGAGAGAGAGAGAGAGAGAGAGAGAGAGAGAGAGAGAGAGAGAGAGAGAGAGAGAGAGAGAGAGAGAGAGAGAGAGAGAGAGAGAGAGAGAGAGAGAGAGAGAGAGAGAGAGAGAGAGAGAGAGAGAGAGAGAGAGAGAGGAAGAGACAGAGACAGAGAGACATTGAGAGAGAGAAGGGAAAGGGAGAGAAGAGAAGAGAGGAGAGAGAGAGAGAGAGAGAGAAAGAGCAGAGATAGAGAGGGAGAGAGAGAAAGAGAAGAGAGGAGAGAGAGAGGAGAGAGAAAGAAGAGAGAGACGAGAGAGAAAGAGAGAGAGGAGAGAGAGAAGAGAGACGACAAGAACCGACAGCGTTGAGAGAGAGAGAGAGACGACAGACGA
>OLKM01001322.1:141263-147743 GCA_900291075.1 Melanogrammus aeglefinus | reverse complement strand
GAAAAGGGAAACAAAGCTTTGTTGCTTCATTCTGGTACTAACATCTACCTGCTTTTCAGCGAGTGTACACGGGAGTGAAGGAAAATCCGCTCTCAACAATCTATTTGTTACTTCCATACTGGCCCCTTGGGACCAGTAACACAAACAGTGTCAAATGTAATGTGTTCTGGTCGGCTCAGTAATATGATTGATGTGTTCAAATGCAACACACAAAAAAAATAAATTGGGATTTCGGCGTCATCTGAGAGAAATTAAGATGATTTAATTTCTTTTTAAGCGTTAGTATTTTACCGGTTAAAGATCTTATCGGTTAACCATGGACATCCCCTATATACTGTATATTTATAAATGTATATCATACATATCATACATCATACACATACTTTTTTTTTTGCTATCCCACTTATGTTTTTTTTTATAATTTAATATTACTTTTAATAGTTCCGGGACGTTGGAGCAATAACCTGGTGTTTTTACACTTCAGCCTGCACTGTGAATTTGAAGTAATGTCAGTTTTTGAATAAAGATGTGGCAATTACAAATGTTTCTTTTTTTATCCGATTCATCGATTAATCGAAAAAAATAATCAACCGATTAATCGATTATTAAAATAATCGTTAGTTGCAGCCCTAAACATGTTTGGTTTAAATGATAACATCGTTCACGAACAAGCATCTTCCACAGCTCCTCTCACCTGTAGCACGCTGAGGTGCAGCGTGGAGAACAGCGGCCCCGCCTCCGTCTCGCTGTCTGACGTCCCATTGGTCAGCCCCTGCTTCTTCTCCGTCCTGTAGGCCAACGGCGCTTTGACACACCAGCGCACTAGCCCGCCCAGCGGCGTGAGGTCCAGCAAGCTGATTGGCTGGCTGCCAGAGAGGGGCGTGTTCAGCAGAGTGATGAGGACTAGGTGAGGGTCGTCCTGGAGCCACGACACGATCATCTGGAGGAGCTCTAGAGGAGGCGTGAGATCCTCTGCAGAGACAAAGAGCAGCATACCAGATGGTCCACTCAGTCACCTCATTGTGAAGATCACAGTTTGGATGTCAGGAAGACATTTACTGCTTATCGCCAAAGGGATAGCAAGAGAATGAAAAAGGAAATTAAAAAAAGCAAGATAATCAATGTCCTGCTGGCCGAATGCGCTCATGAGTATCAACTCTTCTTCTTAGACGTTAACTCTTGATGTCTTATTTCCAATTTGGATGTTAAGTCGATAAAGATTACTCTAATGGAAACATTTCCAATAATATCATTATTGAATGTTGAAAGAAGCTTGAAAAGACACAATTCTAAGCTAATTTTATTTGATTTAAAGAGTTCCAGTTTCCCTTCGGCCTGAACTAGGTCAGATTGGGTCTCTTGGTTGATCTAGCACAGCCAATCAGGACTTAAATATATACTAGTTATTTTCAAACTTTGATATTATTTATTGAAATGTGCCCGACATTCCAAGGTCAAAGACTATGTAACCAAACAGGACGGTTTTAAAGTACTTGTAGATTGTAGTTCTTGTAAATATGAATGATCATTGATATCATTTATATTTATTTAGTATGTTTTGTTGTTGAAAACAGGATTCCAAGACACATTGACAGATAATTTGTAAGACTATGCTATGTGCTATAGTTATATTTATTCAAAACAACACAATCAAATCAAACAATCAAATTGTATGTACTGTATGTATGTATATATGCAAGACAAAATGTAGGGCCCTATGGAATCGGTATTGTAGCTTTGATCAATTCAATCTATAACAACATATCACAGACAATTATGCCACGTCTCCGTCAGTGGTGCGCTCCAGCCCAGCTTGCCTTGGACATTTTCTTCAATAAACTAAGCTTTCCCTGTTGTCCAGAAATACCTTGCGGGTGCTGTTTTTTTTTTTTTTTATCCCGCTGTCACATGGAAGTGATGATTCTGTCGACCAATCAACGGACGGCGTGTGTACCTTGAACTTGTTGCCACCCTTTCAGACGTCTCAGTACCCCAACGGAGGAGTACAGCGAGATGAGTACGGCTCATCACGGCTCAGCCCGGACCCAGCCCACTTTTGGCGGTGGAAACACGAACCGTGCCACACCTTTTCATACCGAACCGACCCACACCCGCCGGTGGAAAAGCAACATATAGGGCCTATAGTGACTTTGATTACATAATCACAGACACTTTAGGGCCTATAGGGGACACTATAGGGCCCAATAGACCCCTATAGCGTCTGGCCCTACCTTTGCATCAGTCTGTCGCTTTATCAGCCTGGCTCCCGTTCCGTGTGACTAACTACACTACCACCTCGTGACACATGCGGACATACGTTCACACCACTAGCGGCTGTCCTGTGGTATGCCGGGTACCTGTGGTGAGGTCGTACAGGGTGGTGACGGCGGTGACGAACTGACAGCAGAATCGCGGGCTGGAGCTGTGGATGTTCTGAAGCGTAGACATGGAGCCCGGCACCAGGCTGCAGTAGTCGTCCACCAGCACCTGGGCCAGCTTCACGCAGTACCCCCGGTGGCTCCTCTGGAGACACATACACAGCACTGTTTGGACTCACCCAAAGATTTGAACTTTGCATTGCTGTGTATGCCAGTGTAGGGCTGGTCGATATACCGCTAGTAAAATTTATACCGGTATATTTTTGAAGGAGATATGTAGTTCAGACAATATCGCCATAACGGTATATTGTATATTATTTTGATGTTGCCTTGCGAGCGCTATTTTATAAGGCCGACCGCTACTCTCTGAGCCTACAAGCCATGTTCAGCTGCTCCATCCCGCCCCTTACATGTAAGTAGTGTTCTCCCACCCACGTTACGCATCACAACAAACTTTGACCAAAAACATGGTGGTAGAGTACGGAACCCGTAAAGGGTTTTCTCGTGTGCACGAGAAAGTATCTGGTTCTCACGCGAATGTATCTGGTGCTCACAAGAAAGTATCTGGTGAGCACGAGGAAATATCGTACGCATATCACTGGCAGTGTGTGTGTGGTGTGTGTGTCGTCAGCGAGTGAGTGGACGAGCGAGGAGAGCGAGCGGTAGCGTCCGTGTCAGTGAACGCTCCGTTCACTTGCATGGGCCCTTCACAACTTCTGGCGGTAAATTCATATTTTATAATTCAATTATAGTATAATTGATCACTGTCAATGCAAACAAAGGATTTTTCGCCTCTAATGGCGTCTTTGGTAAGCAAGACACCTCCGCTGCACGTCAGTGTCCTGTTCGCCCTGTCGGGGCTTATCTTCCCGATAATGACCAGCGTTCTATACATTATCCCTTAAGCCCAGTTCAGACCAAAGATTCACCTTGCAACGAGACGGTTTTAGAACGTCACAGCGGCAGTGTGAACGGGTCGTTGCAAGGGGTCGCACAGAGTCATAAGAAGTTGCAAGGAGTCGCCAAGAGATTGAACATGTCAAATCGCAAGGTCCAGTTTTAGAACGCGCCGATTTAGGTATTTCTCTTCAGCCAATCACAGCACAGAACAACTTGTACGTCACAGCCTTACTAGAGTTAAGACCATAAATTGGTTGCGTTTCCAAAAAACAAGACGCCTTTACATCCAGTTATTCAAAACCTAATGTTGTGTTTCCCTCCATTGCTTGAAAATAGCCCGAAAAACTGTTTTGCGCTCATTCTATCATTTCGGTCGCCTGATGTGGTGTTGTTGTCCCCTTACTTGATCGTCTCTATAAGCAAAGCAGCGACTTCGGAAATCAATGTGATGCAAGTCACATTGATGCCTTTAATTGGATGTAAAGGCGTCTTATTTTTTGTCCAATTCATGGACTTAACTCTACATGGATAGTAGGGTCACAAGTTGATCTGGCTGCCTTTCTTGTTTTCGGGAAGAATTTGTGATTTTTCTACTACGGCGGAGAATTTGTCTATGGGTCCTACGGTACAACGGACTGGAATCCGACCTTATTATTTTTTTATTATTTTAAAACTGCCATCATTTCGCTCTCACTAACATAATTAGGCCTGTTTATAATTAAGTTATCCATCTCCAAGTAGTAGTTGAGCCGATGGTAAAGAAAGACAGATCAAACTGAAATTCAACTAACTGAAAATGCAATGTATCCAACAACGGATAATCTAAACTAGCTGTAAGCTCCAGCTATTTACTCCAATGCAGATGTAGTGTAGAATGACAAGACACACTAACTCTAGCCTACTCTCAAGCAAAATAAAAATAAACTAATCGCAAATCTAACCTACGCAAATGATGCTCAGCTGTGCCAGAGCGTTCACAGTTGCTAGGGAAACCACCTACCGTCGCCGCCCGTTGCAGCCAGTGTGAACTGCCCAGTTTTAGAACGTCGCAGCCCGTCACAAGGAGTCGCGAGTTGCAAGTCGTTTCAAGGTGAATCTTTGGTCTGAACTGGGCTTTTACATATCTGTTGTTAAAGCACAGCTGTGCTTCGTTGAGCAAAAAATAAATAAATAAACCTAAATAAATGGTGGATGATGAATACTTGTGGATCGGAAATATAACTACACACTTTACCCGTTATATTCAAAATATCGTTATAATATCGTATATCGCCATTCAAACAAAAAATATCGAGATACGAGTTTTGGTCCATGTCGCCCGACTAGTGTGTGTACTCCAGGGTGTATGTGTTTGCCAGCGTGTACAGTGTGTGTATGTCAAGATTTCTGAAGGACAACACGCACCTGTAGCCAGGTGGCGGCGCACTCCAATATGGGCACACGTCCCACGGCGACGGACATCGACACTAGCTTGCTGAGAAGCTCCATGCGGCTCTCGTCCGCCTGGTTGCCCTGGAGACTGAAGAGGGCGGAGAATATGAGCTGGCGGACGGTGTCCCGGCTCTGCTCCTGGAAACAGTTGCACATGATATCCAGCAGCTGCAGCTCCTGCAAGGCACTCATCCTCTGGAGGCAAAAACACACAGAACATATACATGAGTTTTAAATGTATACAAAGCTAATGAATCATGTAGTAAAGTTGTAATTGACGGTGTAATTCTTGAATTCATTCTGAACCAAACCACTGATTTACGATAATCTAAACTGAAAAAACGCAAATGTTTTCAGAGGTTTTACCGATTACATTACATTCATCAACATACTTTTTTCTAAACAGCCACGTTGGCAATTTGGCAGTCATGAAGATTTACTGTAACCGATACTAGATGAAGACATGGACAGAAAAAATAGAAAATAGTTTATTTTAAGGACACTATGTAATACACAAACACATGCCTGACTCACCCTCGGTTGGACGTTTCTGTCTTTAGGCGAGTGTAGGATGAACTCCTCCACCAGCTCCAGGGTTTTGGCGTCGACCTGGGGTGGCTGGCGGCCAGACTGCACCAGGTTACTGATGTAGATGTCCAGATGGTACAGCAGCTCCTTGGCCGCACTCAACACGTCGCGGGGCAGCAACGTTTGACGGATGTCACCCATCGCTGCCTTGAGGTAATGAAAATTGTTGGCGGCAAGGTACAAGAGCCCAGTTAGTTAATATTGATAACCACAATGAATAAATATAGATATATTTAGATAAACGTATTATTTGTTGCCGCAAAAGGGATGCATTGAAATTAAAAGTAATAAAGAGGTCTTTCCCATCCCATCTTCCCAGCACAAAAAAGGATGCATGGGTTTGGTCTTCCGTAAGCAAGACGAGAGTGCTATCAAGTAATACTTTACTATGATGAATAACTTATAACATATTCGCAGCAATGATGCTTTACATTCACATCTCACGTCTGGCCGTCCATGCTGCAGCAAAACACTTAAAACAACGACTGCGTGATATTTTCACGTGGAATGGACATAAATTGCTGCTCAGGCCGCTGTTAACATCCTCATTGACCGCTATGTTAATTGTAGTTGATTGTAATTAATTGTATTAATAGTTGTGTGACTGGGAGATGATTGTGTCCATCTCTCTAGCTCAATAGTTAGCTCAGACGGCAAGGTTCGCTTACTATCAAGCAAAGCGCAAACATAATAGGTTACCCTATATTCTCACAACCTATAAAATACAGGTCTGTTATTTAATGGTTTTAGCCCGTATATTACCTATTTTTTATTTAAAAGGCTCCTTGAACTGGTTTGTATTCAGTGATAGAAACCACCACTACCAACCTACTGCGTCTCCTTCCTGCTACGGAAGCCTGGAGGGGAAACCTTCACAAAGAACCGCGAACGGCGAATTCTAAAAGGTAGGTAAATACTATATTATTATAAATAGGTACACGGATTTTTAATTGTCTTCAAATATGGATTAATTTCCATAGTAGTTTAGGGAAAGAGCCAAGGCGCTTTTATCCATTTATTTTAAATTACGTCCAAAGTTTGCTATAGCTATACTGAACCAGTGTCGTTAGTTTGGGTTTGTCCTTATTTTGCGTTCATGAATTACGTAAAAAAATATCATGATTTATTAATCCTTTATAATCTAGAACGGCGCGCACGCGCACAGGCGGCTAGACCAAAGGGG